>CM028351.1:13771515-14071294 GCA_016618105.1 Dendrobium huoshanense
CCTACATTGTCAGGACGTTTGGCTCGTTTGTCTATGATATTGCTCCATTTGAAATCACTTTCATTCCCCCTGCGTGCTGTGAAGGGCAGGACACGTCGCCGACTTAGTCTTGCACATTGGCCTTTGCCCCCCCCTTCTCCCCCGGCACCACCCGAACCTTCCCCGGCACCCCCCAGAATCCCCTCTAAATGATGATTTACCCGATGAGCAAATCATGAGTTTTGGGGAAGCCACTACTCAACAAACCTGGGAAATGTATTTTGATGGTGCTGCGTCTCTCAACGGGGCAAAACACCTGAATCTCTATTCCCGGGAAAGCCGGAGTTGGCCTGGTATTCATAACACCGGATAAGGGAATGATGTACTTTTCCTACCACCTATCAGAACTTGTACGAATAACGAAGCTGAGTACGAAGCTTTGATAACTGGCCTGGAACTTACAATTCTGATGGAGATTAAAGAGATTAAAATTTTTGGTGATTCCCAACTGGTGATCAAACAGATTGCAGGAACCTATAAAGTTTTGAATCCTAAACTCCTGAAGTACCATCAATACACCTGTCACTTGCTCGAGCAAATTCCGATTGTAACTATGTATAGGATTCCCCGTGGAAGCAATTCTTCGGCGGATGCCCTTGCAAAGCTTGCAAAGGAATTTGCCTGTCCAGAAGAAGACTCCATCCCTATAGAGGTGCAGGGCCGCCAAATCCTGTCTCCTATAGATTTGGAGCACGTCAACAAACAAATTTTCCAAGTCCTTTCTACCTCTTCGGCAGTTGATGAAGAAGCAAATTGGAGACAACCGATAATTGAATATCTTCAAGAGGGCAAGCTCCCTCACGAGAGATCACTTGCCCATCAAATTAAGAAACGTGCCCTATCCTACCACTAGTCAATAATACTTTTTACCGACGATCGTTTGGTCAGATGTGGCTCCGTTTTTTAAACAAATGTGAGGCCCTGAAGATCATTAACGAAGTCCATGCCGGACTGTGCGGTGCTCATCAATCGGGTCCAAAGATGAAAATGAAGATCAAAAGACTTGGATACTACTGGCCTACGATGATTGACGATTGCATGAAAATTGCAAAGTGTTGTCATCAATGCCAAGTACATGGTGTGATTTTACATCAGCCGCCTAACGTGTTGCATCCCACGATAGCCTCGTGGCCCTTCGAAAGTTTGGGCACGGATATCATCGGGCCAATTGACCCTCCCTCCTCGAAGGGTCATCGCTTCATTTTAGCAGCGACTGACTACTTTTCAAAATGGGCAGAAGCAGTCCCACTAAGAAATGTAACATCACACCATGTAATGAAATCTTTTCTTTCGTGACCATATCGTATATAGATTTCGGCGTTCCGCGCAGAATCATATCCGATAATGGGTCCGCTTTCAAGTCTACAAAGATCAAACAATTTTGCAAATCGCCATGGTATCGATTGGAGATATTCAACAATCTACTACCCACGGGGCTAAGTGGATTGGCTGAGGCCTTCAATAAAACTTTGGTTCAAATCATCAAAAAGACCCTCGATGATAATAAACGTAAGTGGGATGAGAGGTTGGTGGAAGCTCTGTGGGCCTACAGGACCACTTATCGAACCCGACCCAATCCACACCGTTTGCACTAGTGTATGGATCCGAGGCCGTACTCCCTCTGGAAGTTCAAATCCCTTCACTCAGAATTGCAATTCAGAACCAGATTACAACTCAACAGAACGCAACAACTCCGTCTAGAAACTTGAAAGCCTCGAAGGATGTCGTCTTCAGGCTCAGCAAAACTTAGAGTTGTATAAAGCCCGAATGATTCAAGCTAACGATAAGTTAGTGCGACCTAGAACCTTCCAAGTAGGCGACTTGGTCTTGGTTCTTCGGAGGCCTATCTTAGCGCACCGAAAACTCGGTGGAAAGTTTGAACCAACTTGGGAAGGACCCTTCGTAGTGGAAACAACCTACGAAGGAGGCTCGTATCAGCTAGTGGATTGTAAAGGAAATCACCCAATGCTTCCTGTAAACGGGCGTTTCCTTAAGAAATACTATGCTTGATGTAGCTCGAATTTTCAATCAATAAAATCTTCAAGTTTCAATCAATTTTGTTCAATTGTCTACAAATCTCTTTATAATTTAATACCTTTTTTTTAGGCTAAGAAATATTTCTTCAGGTATTCTTGTCTTACCTTCAAGCCTTTTTTGTGGTGGAGTACGCCCTTTTGTGGCACCACCCTAAAATTCAAATCTTAATCTTGATCTTATATAGAGCAAGTTTCCTCTATATAAGATCTTTCAAACCTGATCACTTATGTAAAGCAAGTTTCCTTTACATATGATCAATCCAGACCCGATCATCCGTAGAGCAAGTTTCCTCTACTCATGATCATCTTAATCTTGATCTTATATAGAGCAAGTTTCCTCTATTCGATTTTTCAAATCGATCTCTTATGTAAAGCAAGTTTCCTTTACATATGATCAATCCTGACCCGATCATCCGTAGAGCAAGTTTCCTCTACTCATGATCATCTTAATCTTGATCTTATATAGAGCAAGTTTCCTCTATATTCGATTTTTCAAATCCGATCTCTTATGTAAAGCAAGTTTCCTTTACATATGATCAATCCTGACCCGATCATCCGTAGAGCAAGTTTCCTCTACTCATGATCATCTAATCTTGATCTTATATAAAGCAAGTTTCCTCTATATTCGATTTTTCAAATCCGATCTCTTATGTAAAGCAAGTTTCCTTTACATATGATCAATCCTGACCCGATCATCCGTGGAGCAAGTTTCCTACCAATGATCATTCCAGATCTCGATCTTATGTGGAGCAAGTTTCCTCTATGTACGATCTTTCAAAACCTGATCCCCTGTGTAAAGCAAGTTTCCTTTACATATGATCAATCCAGATCTGATCTATCATGGGAAGCAATATTTCCTTCCCACTAGATCTTTAATTTTCTCTCCTTAAGATTCGACTCGCTAGTGATAGAGTACGCCTTCCATGGCACTACCCTAGTTTCAGACCAAACTCCGATTCTTCAGGGATGGATTTTCCTTCCCTTAGAATCAAAACTCCAGACTTGACCTTTTTCGGTCAACGCCAATATGTGCAATAGAATTTCATTCTATTACACATATTGGGGGTCTATTTGTTGACCTCATTTTTGTATGAGGTCACTAAGGACCTATCCAGACTCCAGATTAATCTAAAAATCTAGGATTCTCCAAAATCCAGACCTTAGGATCCATTCTAGATCCTAGGACCCTTCTGGATTCCAGACCCTAGGATCTACTCTAGACCCTAGGATTCTTCCAGACCAGTCCAGATATTAGGATCTATTCTAGACCCTAGGAGATGTCCAGACCTTAGTTCAATTCAAATTCCAATCAAATCCAGATCAAATCCAAAAAAATCCAGACCCAAATCCAATACTAAAAAGCCAAGTCCTAAAAGCCTTTTTCAGCAAATTTTCAAACACTTCAAAATCAATCAATTGACCTCCGATTCAGAGTCTGTCAGTTGCATACTGATGGGACATGTCTCTGGAGGCAACCCTCCAAATTTGAGCCCATTCCGAGGTCTTTAACCCCAGAAACTTAATCAAAATCCAAAGGCTGTAAAACCTTCAAATATTTACAGCCTATGCCACTGGACTTGCCATTAAAGGATTTTGACCTTAGGGCTCTCTTCAAAGCCCCTAATTACTTCCAGACCCTTAATTATGACTCACTGAACAGTAAACTGCATTTTGGTTGACCCACTTTGACCCCTAGTCGACCAGGGGTCAAAATGACCAAAATACCCCTATGGGGCTCAAATGGTGATTTCAAACCAAATGAACTCCGAATTGAACGCAACCACCTCCAGCAAGTTTCAAATATCCAACCAAACTGTTGGACCCATTTTCAAGCTTTGGGTCAACCTGGTTGACCAAGTCAACCTAGTTGACCTAAGAGACCCTTTAAGGGTCCAAATAGGCCTTTTGACCCAAATGATCTCTCCAGGCCATGGAATCACTTCCATTGGTCTTGAAACGTCATTTGAAACCTGTTGGACCCATTTCCAAGCCCTGGGTCAACCTGGTTGACCAAGTCAACTCAGTTGACCCAAGTGACCCCTTAAGGGTCCAAATGTGTGTTTTGACCCAAATAACCTCTCTAAGTCATCCAATCACTTTCATTAACCTTAAAATATCATTTCAAATCTGCCTTAGGCCGACCTATTTGTGGCTTAAAGCTCACTCAAGGCTCTCCCAACAAGGATCAGGCCTTGGTTTAGCCTTAAGAGGCAATGGTCCCCCCCCCCCCCCCACTCACCCAAAGCCGCCCATAGAATCAAGGCTTGTCCAGCCTTTGGGTCAGCTTTCTAGTTGTCCCAGAGACACTTGGCATCATCTGAATGCAGGGTGAGTCAATCCCAGCCATCTATTTGGCTGGGGGATGTTTGAATAGGGAGAAATGCCCTTTTGAAGCATCATTCTAACCCTAACCCTCTCTCTCCACTTAAGCTCTTTCAAGCCCAGCCCCCTGTTCCAGTGAGCTCCCCAGACATTTCCCACTCATCCCCACTCAAATCCGGCCGGTCAAAGCGGTGGCCGACGATCTTCCGGCGAACTCAAGCTCAAACCGGTCTAGGCCTTTACCAGCCCGATCCGTAGCCTCTCAAGCCTCGAGTTCAACAGGACAAATAAACGTGGACAGTCTACAAATTCAGAGAATCCAAAAACGGTCCAAACCGTCCATTAAATCGAGTGAAACTCTAAACCTAGCTTAGGGCACTTAGGTTAATTTAGCATTTTATTTAGTGCATTATTTTCCGCGAAATCAAGCCCCATGATTTCTGTTCATCTATGCTATCTATGTTTAAAATTTTAATCGATTTAATGAATCGGGTTGAGAGAACGAGCCAAAACATTGAACTTTAGGGCGCCGTTCGTTAGTTCACTGCGAGTATGCGCGATCTGCACCGTTAATGCTTTGATCAACGGTACCGATCGTGTCAGTCAGCGGTTCCGTCCGACCATGGATCTGCTCTGGCGGGTAGATTTTCTGTCCGGCGTGATCCTGACCGGTGGATCCAAACAACGACTTTGGTTTTTCACCGTTTGATCAATCCCATACGAGATCAAACGGCGGGATCCACTAATCGTCGTCCGATCAAACTCCCCCAGATCGGACGGCTGAGACTAGATGCCGACGTGGATAAGTTGAAACCCGCGTGAAGCCATCCGCGGTTGACGCGTGGAGCCGCCGCCGCGCGTTTCGTCCGGCCACTATGGGCTCGCCACGTGAGAGCCGCCGCAGCCCATCTGTTGATTAGAATTAATTTTGATTTAATTAATTTAATTAACAGAAAGTTTTAAAATGATTATATGTATATATATATATATAAAAAAACTATGTATTATATATCAAAATTTTCAGTAAATTAAGTACTTTAATTGGAAATAAATTTTGATTTAAAATATTAATGAACCTATTTTAAATCATTTTAAATATTAAATATTAAATATTAAATATATTTTCCTTATTAATATTTAATCAAGGTATTAATTAAAATATTTTCAGAGACTAAGTTTTTTTGACTTAAACTTATTTTCAAAATTTAAAAATCTAATTTATTACAATTAATTTGAATTACTTGAATAATACAATATTAAATCAATATTATGTTAAGTATTATATTAATTATTCTCAAAATTAAGGTTTATTTTCAAAACAATTTGAAAATCAATGAATCTCTCAATCATTTGTAAATTCACTTTAGTAATAGTTTGAATTACCTTAATTTAAATCATATATTTATATATATATAGGTTTATATATATACTTAATTGTTTTTAAATATATTTTAAAGTATATGTATATATATTCAAATCTTTAAATGTTTGAGAGATCCCTTGGGATTTTAAGCATGGATTGAATGTGTGAATAGAAGTCATTGGGGAATGATTAGTGGGTGATTAGGTTTTAATCATTCACTAATCAAAACTTTGTTCTCTTAATTATCATCAACATTTGCATGCTTAGGTTGTGCACACACATGCACTTAGCCTAGGCTCTCCTAGTTTTAGGATTTGATTGTTTCTATGTGCTTATGTTATGTTAAGTTAAGGGTTAGAGAAATCTTGATTCAAACCTATCAAACTTAGGGACATTAAGGACAATAATTAAGGACATGTGTAAAAATTTAGAATATTTTCAATAATTAGGATTCACTTCCCCTTGAGTTGAAACTTCAAACACTTGAACCTAGTGATATGTACAGCCACTAGGAAAAAGTTTCACTGAATTTAGAAGTCATTAAGATCCCTAATTAATTTTCCTAAGTTTAAGCCTTAATTAAGCCTTTAAACCTTCCCGAAATTCTAATAAATCCATTTTAAACCCAAAAATGATGTTTAACCCCTCTAACTGACATAATTAAACCCTTAATCCATAAAAATTAAAATCAAAATTATTTGACAGCAATCTGAACCTTAATCTAATTTTAAGTGAAAATCAATATTTAATTCATTTAATTAATTAAAAAATATTAAAAATTCCAAAAATTTCCCAAACACTTGGAAATCTCTCCTTAGGTCATTTCTGACCTTTGGAGTTGATTTCAAGGAGTTTGGGACTCATTTGGAGAAAAATCACAAAATGGCCCTCTAATTAAGTAATTTCAAAAATTCAATAATCACCCAAACTTCAAACTTCATAACTAATTCAAGAAAAATCCAAATCACCTAAACTCACTTGCATTCAACTCATAATAAGGTCTAATATTTATTAAAAATGTTAAATTCCAGAAATCTGTAATATTTCAAAAAGTCAACAAATCGGTCAACCACAGTTCAAAACTAGTTCAAAACTTCAAACCTTTGTAATAAAATGTAAAAAAATCCGATTTCAACGTACTTACCTTCTAACTGATCGTAGTAAGGTCTAGTATTTTAATAAAATACAAACATTCCAAATTTGAACTTAATCAAAAAGTAAATTTTCAACCCCTTTATTAAATGATTAAAATATTCAAAAATTCTTAAAAATTCAAAATTATTCTAAAATTCCAGAAAATGTTAACTTAATGTTTAAAACATTCAACAAACTTTCTAAAACACAACAACCATCCTAAAGATGAAGTTTATTGGCTGGACTACTCCGGGCTGCGGGGCTAAGTGTCCTAAGGAGGCTGGTTCCTCGAGCCTGGTGGCACAACGCCACGAATCAATTAATGGAAAATTTAAATAAATCAATCTTAAAAATCAGCAACCAAACATTTCTTATAAAATTCATTAATTCTTAAGCCTTAATCAATCTAAAATACTTAATTATATCGGGTACCACTGGGTAACCCAGGCCTACGAGGCTATTAACTTAGCCCCAAGGAAGGTGAAATAAACTTCACGGCCTCGGTGTGAAACAAAGGTGATATCCAACAAATAATTAAATGAATCTTAATATTAATCTTAAGCCATTAATATTTGAATTCAAACTTAAATCCTTTAAACCTTCCAACCAATCAAACTTTAGATAACTTTAACTAATAATCCTAATTAGGATACATCAAAACCACACGACCTACCTCACACACTTTAGATGGTTTGCTAGGATCACCGACTCTAGTTTTAGGATAGGCCGATGTTTTACTTTCTGCAGTTGTGTGCCGAGTTTTCGAGTTTTTACTGCATGCTGTTTGCTAGAGTAGAATTGATGTGTTTATTTACTTACTTCATGCATTCTGTGATTGATTGTGCGCTAGATTTACCCCTAGGTTAGGGGCGAATTATACTTGTGCAATCTTATGCAGGTGGCCATGCTCATACAAGGAGCTAAAAAAATTAAAGGGGGCAGTTAATAAAAATATATATACTCTTTGCACAGGTACCTGCCGCGCTTAAGACCCCCTTTAAATAAAAGAGCATGGCCAAGTGTGGCTAAAAAAAAATGCATTTCAAATCTTTATATTATAACTGCTTGGGAATATATATAACTGTTGATTATTAGGATAACCTTGCAGGATCGAGTCTAGATTTTTTTTATTTCTATCAATGTAAATTTAATTCATTTAAGGTTGTATTTCTTCAAAATGTTTTGAGATTGGGATATGAATATCCAATTTGAATTCCAAAGAGGTGAAGACATCCCTAAAGGGGAGAGTCTTCTTCCATTTGGAATTCAAATTATGATACTTTGCAAGTATCCAAAGAGGAAAGATAACACCCCGATCAAGGGGGAGTTTCTTTCCATTTGGATGTCCTGAACCGACGAATCGAGATGTTCGTGAGAAGATGAAGGATTGGACAACGAGAAGAATCCCAAGTCTCAAAATCATTTGATTTAGGATTAGAAATCCGGGTTGTAGTCAGTGGTGCCCGGCCACTTTAATTTCTTGTAATTTTTGAGATGTAATAATGAGTGGCACTTGCCATATGGACATTCAATTTGATATATTTAATTGATTTTATTTAATTGATTGCGCATTAGAACTCCTGTTTTTCTAGTCTTTTTTATTTGCATGCCGTGTTTGATTTAGCCTGGAATTCGAATTTAGGCTCTTAGGGGTCTGTCAAAAAATCTTCTATTTTAATTAAATAAAAATTTTAAGATAAGATAGAAACTCTAAACGGTCCTAAGAAGTAAGCTCGGACTCGCCGAGGGTTTTTCATGCATTCATATTATACCTTCTCAACCTTGTTAGGCATCTCCCCGCCTGCGGGTTCTGGCAGACCACCTGGCCTATGAGGGTGCCGATCTGTCAAGGGGATGTTATGCAATCTCTAGGGAAAAACCTATTTTTTAAGCCAAAATTTTTAAACTGCTACATACAGATTTTGCATTCAATCGAGTCAATTAGCATGCATCGCATTAGCAACAAATTTAAAAGAGTCTAATATTTAATTGCATTATTTAGACATCGAATACCCAACATGAGTCTAAGGGCCAATTAGGATCCGCTCTAGATGTCGGCCCCGTTCTCAAAAACATATCTTAAATAACGTCCCTATCACTCTACATAAAAAGACCGGATTCATATTTTAAAATCGTTTAGGTGGTTTAGCTGGCTCCCCAATCCAGGCCGGGGTAAGACCAGATTCGCATTGCACTAGCTAGGTTCGGGGTGCTAATTTTTAGTGCCCAATTTAGACTTAGGTTCTGAGGCTGGCTCGGGCCATAAGACCTCAATTTTCGGGAATTGAATCCCAAATTTCTAATAAAATGAACCACTTAAACTAAAAAATTTTGTTTCAATCAAATATAAGCCCAACAATTAGGATAGACTGGGGTGTCTCTGAAGCAATTCAGAATCTCAAAACACCTCCTACACTTCTTCCTTTGACTCCAGAAATAAGTGCTCAACATTGAACCAATTCCATTTGAACTTCCAACCCTTTGATTCCTTTGATGTTAAACTTTGAAAATCTAAATAAAATTTCTACCGCTATTTTAATCGAGAGTTTTCATAGGAAATTCTGATTTTCTATGATGTAATTAACTACGAGGGCTTGCGCTCGTAGGAGATTTAGTAACCCAGATTTAATTTTCAAAAATCAAAATCTTTCAAAATCTCTAATTAATTATTTTTGGGAAATTTAAAATACAACGATCATTATCGTCATTTTCAAACGATCGATAATGATTGATATCTCCTTTCTTTGGAAAGGTATATCAATTACTATTGTGGATTTGATTATGAGAATAATAATCTTTCACCCAAATTAGCATAGTCAAATAATTTTGAGTTTGACTATGACAATTTGGATAACTTTAAAGCTTCGAAATTTGAACCAATTAGTGAATGATATTTTCTCCGTTTGGGATGATATATATCGTCCCTAATATTGTGTTAGATTTCGAAACTAGAGTTCAAAATTCAATTTTCCCAAAAATAATTAAATATTTTTCAAAAATTATATATATAAATAAATATATTTTTTTTAATCAAAACACTCTCCATAGCACTTCTCTTGGAACTTTATCATAAGCTTTTTCTAAATCAATAAATATCATATGTAGTTCCTCCTTATTTTATCTATATTTCTACATCAAACCTTTTTAATAAATGTATGGCTTCCATAGTCGACCTATCCAGCATGAATCTAAATTGATTTTGAGAAACATTAGTATCACGCCGCAACCTATGCTCCATAATTCACTCCCATAGTTTTAAAGTATGACACATTAACTTAATTCCTCTATAATTCGCACAATCCTGTGCATCACATTTATTCTTAAAAATAGGAATTAACACACTCATTCTCCACTCATCTGGCATATTTTTAGTCTTCAAAATAGTATTGAAAAGTTTAGTAAGCCAAGAAAGTGATTGGGACTTGAAATTGGAAAATTCCAAATTTGACATTATGGCATTGAGGAGACAGTTAAAGGAGCAGTTCGACATTGAAAACTCAAGTTAGTGGAATCTGAGGGAGTCAATAATATTCTAACAAAGCACAGTGATTCTAAGTGTAAGAATGTCCTAGTACTAAGCTCTAAAATATATGTTTTAAGATAAAATCCCAAACCCACTTCACCACTTCATCCCATTTCATCCCATCCCCCAACTTGTTAGAGAAGGAAAAGAGAAGAGGAGAAGGATAGAGGAAAGAGGTGGCAGGTTTTGACAACTCTAAGAGGTCAAGTTAAGGAAGCAAACTCAAGAATTAAAATATTGAGTCCTGTCAAGGCTTGTGGTAAGAGTTTGTCTTTTATGTTTCTTGAGTATTCATATATTTAGGGGTATGTTGACAAGACAACTGGTCACACACTCACTAGTAGGGATGAAAATTGAACACTTGGTTTCTCTGTTAAATTGTATTGAATGATCCACATCATATCGTACGATTAGGCACTCTAAAAATTAAATCAAGTGTTTAATAAAATTATTAAAATAAACTTTTAGCATAACAAATCGTATTGTATGACCTTAATCATACAGGATGGTTAGTTATTTTGATAAATACCCACTCTTGAATCAGAGTTTCTAAATCTAGAAAATTTTGAATTTTTAAATTTCACATAATCCTATTATATAAATACATTTGTATTATACAGTTATTAATAAATGTTGTCTACTTTAGACCTTTGATCAAACAATATAATCAGGATTAAATCGTGATTGACAGTCATATTATATAATCCAAATGGTAGAGTATGATCTAAGATCGAGAATATTTGGGGAACAAATAATGGTTCATCCATGATAATCCTTAATCTAATTCTATTGATCATACTATACAATTCATATCATACAATTCGATCTAACAAAACTAAAAATTCGGTACTAAACTATTTTGGACTATATAAATAAATATATTAGAATTAAAAATTAAATGATTATCTAAGTAAAATTAACTAATTTAAATTAATTTTGATCAAAATTAATGCCTAAGCACGTGTTACATTGAATGCTCTGCCCGCCTCCTTTTCTTCCTCACCTCAACATCTAAGCAATTTTTAGTCCTACACCATATATAAAGAATTTATTTTGTTGTATAAAATAATAAAGTGAAACTATTGTCAATCTACGAGCACGAGTCAGGTCGATGCGGCGGCCAACGAGCTTGTTTGGGCGGGTTGACGGGTGGCATGAAGTCGGGTCAACGTGATAGTCAAGGTGCTCAGTTGAGCTAGTCAGTGGGCTGGTATCAAGTCAGGTAGATGTGGCGATCAAGGAGCTCATTAGCACTGGTTGGCGGTGAGCAAGGCTCAAGATATTGGTGGCCAGGGGCATGCCAACATGATGGGTTGCAGGTTAAGTCGATGCATTGAAAATCCGCAAAAAGAATTTTTGACATATTTTTAACTGGTAATTATTTTTCTACGAGCAATTTATCGGTGGTTTTTTTCGTCGAAGAACACCATTTCTGTCAAAAATTTAATTGCTTCTTATGGAAAAGCCTATAAAAAATGAGTGATTTTTCTGTAGTGCTCTAAATGCTCATCTTTTTTTATTTTATTGGTATGCCTTCACAAAGAGGCTAGTAATACTATGATAATGGTAATTGGAATGGGCACCATGGATAAACTCAATGGCTTTACTATTAAAATATATATTATTAATAGAATGGTTCAAATATAACTTACTAAGTATTTGCCAACTTTGTGATAAGGGCTTTGATGTAAAATTCTTTTCTAATAAATAGTTGATTTTACTTGATAGTAAACCTATTTTAAAATGGTTTTTGAATGAATATTGTTTATATAATTAACTTCTAAAGTTTGAATGAGCCTAGCAAAGTGCATTGCCTAAACACGGATTAAGATGAGGCTTAATTGTAGCACAAGCAATTGTGTCACACAAGCATAAGGACACTAAAAAGGACCACTCATCTATACCTAGGTAGAGGAGTACCCAAGCTATAGTTCTATAAGGAGCAACTTTGTGTTGCATGTAAGGTAAGAAAACATGTTAAGTTCTCTTTTCCTTCACTTTATGAGATTTGCATTAGTAGACCACTTGAGATTTTGCATTTTGACCTATTTAGACTCTTTAGCACCATAAGTTCTAATGGGACAAGTTTTTAGCTAATAAAAGTGACATATGGGTTTAAGAAAAGCATATGGGTATGTAATTATAGAAAACTACACCTGGTTTACTCGGGCCAAATTCTTACCTAATAAAACTTACTCATTTGAAGAGTTTAGAATTTTCTCTAGTTTGATTCAAAGAAAGTTAGGATGCACAATTGCCCCAGCAAATTAACATATCGGAGAGAAAGAATAGGATCTTTGTAGAGACAGTATACACTATCCAAATATTTCTAGGCTGAGGTAATTAACAAAACTTATTTTGTGTTAAATAGGGTGAATCTTATATCAAAATTGAATAAAAATCCCTATGAGCTTTTGAAGGGTACTACTATGAATATTTTCTACCTACATGTCTTTAGATGTAATTGAAGAGGCACTGCATTGCCACAAACATAGTACCATAATACTAAGCGCATGCTCAACTCCGAAGTGTAGAAGGCAACAATGCAACGGTAAAAATCCTAAAGAGTGAAGCACCAAAGACTATGGAAGGAGCGCCATAATGCCAGGACATGCATTGCAATGTCAAATTGCCACAACATTAAACTAGATAACAATTATTGATGATTGAACTAGCAAACTAATGTGATGACTAGAAAACCTAATACATCAATTCGATAGTTCTATGTTGCTACCTAGGTCATCATTATGGTGCCAATTTAGATATTTATAAAAACTATAAATATGAAGCTTATTTCTTATGTATAGAGGCTAAATGGGTGTGTGTGTGTTTTTATGGGGTTGTTGGGGGACTAATGTCTACGATTTAATGAGGGAGATATCGAGAGAGTTAGACCATGAAGTAAATTCCAAAGAAAAGAAAGTTTGTAAGTTTATTGAAAGAACTTCCTGTTACTATATTTCCTTAATCAACCTGTTGCATTGTATTATTATTTTATTTGAAATACATGATTTTTTTAGTTATTTTAAATCTTATGGCTAGTTAAATCCTATCTTTGGGCATATGATATAATAAAATCATATTCTCTTAAGGTCTAGAACCAATATCTTGGAATAAATCTCCTCTATGTGGCTCGTACTCGATGTGAGGTCTAGAACCAATATCTTGGAATAAATCTCCTATGATATAAATCAACCTTAACATTTTCAAGCTTAAAAAAAACTTGATTTTTGTGCTTCGAGCATGTACATCTAAAAATTACATACGACTTAAACGAAGGTAGTTAGCATGCGACATGAATGAAAGTATCAACTCCCTCAATAAATTCATCTATCAATGTTTTATATCCCTATAACAATCTGTTACAAATCCAATATCTCTCATCTTGGATAGTCATATAGATGTTGAATTAATAATCCTAAAATAAAATAAATGTATAAAAATTCTTTATTTTGTTATGCAACTCTAAGGATATAAGCTATCAAAATTCAATTTATTGCACTCTCTCTTCCTTTATCTTTCTATTTCACATGCTCACTCACTCACTCACTCACTCTCTCTCTCTCTCTCTCTCTCTCTCTCTCTCTCTCTCTCTCTCTCTCTCTCTCTCTCTCTCTCTCTCTCTCTCTCTCTCTCTCTCTCTCTCTCTCTCTCTCTCTCTCTCTCTCTCTCTCTCTCTCACACACACACACACACACACACACACACAAACATGCTCGCTCTCTTCCTTTCACACTCTATTTGAATACTGATTTTAGTAAACTAATGGTCAAACTAAATGTCTTAATGAAAAAGACTTATGAACATCAAAATCGATCTTTTGATATCTATTCCAAAAATTCCTAACCCTAAACCCAAAGTGAATTGTTAGTGCATCAAAATAAATGAACATAAAGCTCAGTAATCATGGAACCCAAAACTATTATATATGAAGTTGTACAAAATTGATTGAAAACAACTCTCTAATATCGGAATAACATACTTTCTAATGGCTCAAATTGCGTTAAAAAGGAAAGAACTGAAAAGAACAAGTTTTATCTTATAAATCCTGAAGAAATGAAGAGAAATGAGTCAGAAATGACCTGGATAAAAAAAGTGGGGGCTGAGCAGCCATAGGCTTCGAGTTTGGGTAGAAATTAGTGAAAATGAAGAATAGGGATGAGTTGGGGGTAAAATAGAGCCTTTTCAGACGGAATTTTTGGTGACTTCTTCAGCTAGAAACAATTCACTTAAAATCGGTGGGAAATTCGAAGGAAAAGGCGATCGGCACAGTTAAAACTTGCCAAAAATCTGACGACAAATTTCGCAGGAATTCCCGGCGACCTTATCGGGGAAAAACTGCCAGATATGGCCTCCGGAAATTCCTTCAAAAATTTTCTGCCAAAATATTTGCCGGTATTTGATGATTTTCTTTAGTGATACACACATCACATACATAAGACTCGAACCCAAAATGCCAAAACCTCTTGGTTTTTAGCAGATCAAGATAAGTGGTATAATGCTGAATTTTTCAAAAAGCAAAATACACTGCACCCCCACAGAAGGTGCTCAGGATTCCACCGGGGTGGTCCGCATTCGATGATCACCTTCATAAAAATAAATGTTAAGGATGATATTATAAGAAGAAAAGTCTAATGAAAACAAGTTAAATGACTGTTGGCCGAGGTCCACCAACAAGAAAACCTTTCTCTCCCCTATTGAATTCCAAACCTTTAATAGATCATAGGCCGAAGAGACTCCTAAACACTTTAAACACTACATTAAATCGAAAGAATATCAATTATTCAATGTCACACACAGAAGAAGCATAATATAGAAAAGCTCCTAATCACATGCTTGCTAAATCACAGTAAAATAACTAAATATTCATAAAGATAGAAAATTTACTTTACAAATGTGTTGTCCACATCATAAAATTGGGGAAGAAATGTACATATTACATAATTCTATCTGTTACATAATTTCAGACAAATCATACTCACTTTATGTCAGTTTTAATACCAAAACAACAAGAAGGACAAAAGGAACTGTCAGTATTTTAAGCAAAACAACAACATTAGCAAAAGAAGTCAGGACCATTATGCACTTGGAGAGATTATTACAAGCAGAGTCTAGATATACATAACTGTTCAATTTTGTGATAGTGAATAGTAAAAGTGAAGTTACTATTCACCACTGCTTTATTGTTCATAGGCACAAAACTGAATGGCTCTCTGTGTGTGGACTTCGCTTGTAATAATCTCTCATGCGGTTGAAAATATGTTTTTAAAATTTTTTTTTACAGTTTTGTTCTTCATATGGTAACTATAATTTGTGTTGACCACTATTTTCTTATTGCTTAAAAAAAATGTGTTAAGATGCTATTTTTTTTATATCAACTTAAAAAAAGCTATTTTCTTCATAACAACTTTACAATTCATCTTTATAAAAAGTTACAATCGTCCATAATAATTGCTTTCTTCATGACAATTTTATAACTATCTTTACAAAAAAATTATAGTCGTCCCAAATAGATCCTTACTTCCTGCTAACATATTTTGAGAAAATATCATAATTTTCTAAATAAATACAATTTCCTATATATATTTGATGCCATCTGTGAATATAGAGATTTATTTATAAAAAAATGTAAATATATAAGAGCTTTATAGTGTATTTGTAAATCTCATAATTTTCTAACCTCAATTTATTAACCCACTTCATATTATAAAAAAAAAAGGAAATTTAAAAAAGTCTTAATTCACATGCCATGATTGTTTGCTAGTAATATAAAAATGTTAGGGCTAAAGTGATAACTTTTATTTTTTATTTTATTTTATTTATTTTTTATATAAAATAAAATCTATTTAATATTTTAATAATATATTATTTTTATTTATTTGTAGGGTGAAGATGACGATCTCCAACGAGAATAAAGACAAAAATGATAATGATGATAGCATATAATAATAGTGATTGTTGTGAGTGATAGTGGACCATATTGATGAACATAAATTGAAAAATGAGAAAAAAATAGTAAAATGATGCCCTAATGGCTACTAAAACTTTAATCTTGTCACTCCGCTTAGAGCTAAAGGACATCTCCAACTGAGAAGTTCATTTTTCACTTCAAAATACAGTAAAATTCATGCCAAATAATAATTAATATCCAATCTAACTCTATTTCTAACAATAAAAAAGAATATTTTGTGTATATTATTTTTCATCTTTTTTAGAAAAATAAAGGTGTTTCTGTGAAAGTACAACGTCAAGATTAGGACCACACTGTTCACAATGGAGAGAAAAACTTTAAAATATGTTTATGTCTAGCATTCAATCGGGTGGAGGCTCACGTAGATGCAAACTGACTTTTGTTGTTCGGTTGAAGATGTCCTTAGTACCAAAGAGTCTTGACTCTCTTATAGAAAATAAGGGTTTTACATCATTGAGAATCATATTTTATTTTTTTATTTTGGTTTTAGTTTAACTTTTTTTTTATTTAATTTTTGTATTATTAGTCCTTAAAATAAAACTCTTTGAACAATACCAAAAAAGCTTTTAGATGTTTTAATTATTAAAAAAAAAAAACTTTGATTTTTTTTTTTTTGGGACATTTAGGCCATTTAAGGCAAACTCACACACACACAACGCATACACATAGACTCGAATCTTGGACCTCTTAGTTGGAAGCCTAAGCTTTCAACCAATAGGCCAAGGAGAGATGTGTAAACAACTTTGATCGACTTTTATAAGCATCTAATAGAATATTAAAAAAAAAACTATCAAATATTTTTTATGTCATATCAAAATATAAATAAAATAAAATAATAATAACAAAACAAAATGTTCTTAACAGCGCATAAATAAATACAGCTTAGATCATCCCGCAAGCTTTATCGGCATACTGCTTTGATTTTTTATTTTATTTTTAATTTATTTATACTTTATTCATTTTTTTGCCGCACTACATTCCCAATGATTTCACTTCACCATTCAGATTTCAGTAGAAAAATATAAACAATTGCTTAAGCGCATAAAGTGGGACCGTTGGATTAACCAAAATCCAAAGTGGTGGAACCCACAACAGCAATTCAACAATAAAAAATAACTTTATATGAATCATTTAAATATTTATTTTGATAATTCATTAAGAAAAACAGAGTAAAATTAAATTAGATATAATTCACATTTTATTTATTTTTTCTTTTATTTCACTTGAAATAAATAAATATAAAGAAGAAAACATTATTTTATACAATTAAATGTATTTTTTAATTCAAAATATAAATCCCTACCTACCAAAGAAAATTGAGAGTTTTTTTACAAAGCCAAATGCCCACTTGTATCTGTAGGAGAGAGAGAAAGAGAACGATGAGAGAGAGAAAGCCACATGAGGATTAAGACATTCTAAATCCGGTGTTGTGAAAAATGCGCCTCAAAATAATAGAAATCAGTGAACGTGATGAAGCAGTTATATTTTTTGGTCCTAATAAAAAACTAAATTAATCTGCTTTTCGTAGAGCCAATCATCCATTAGAACGAATTGTCAAATTCACATGCACTATTCAGCTGGAAAGCAATCTTGTCTTGGCTGAAAGTTTTTGGCTCATATAGCATTCCCTAGCTATTCTTCTATGGAAGCACCACGAAATATCAAATGGGAGTAATCTGCCAGTACTATGGTCGGTTCCCTTTGCCCCCACAAATTTGAACAATTATTTCGTCCTCCGATTGGAGGTAGAGGAACATCTGATCGGAGGTCAAATCACGTCAAAAAATGAGAAATACCGAGCAATACCAAACAATAACGAGGAATACTATCACGTGAAGACCCAATACCGAGTTATACTGAGCTATACCGAGTTATACAAAAGTTGTACCGAGCTTTTCCTAGAAAAAAACTCGATACAACTCGGTATTGCTCGTTATAGCTCGGTATTGATCTTCACAGAGCGGTATTCCTCGTTATTATCAAATAATACCTAGCAATACCGAGCAAATACCGAGTTTTTTGGCGGAATTTTGCCTCCGACCGGATATTCCTCTACGTCCTTACACCGGACCTAATAAAAGTTCCACAAATTTTCATTTAAATTACTCCAATTAAAGGCTCGAACTCGAGCTTTATTTTACAACTTTGGGTCGGCTCACGAGCGAATTCATTTAATTTGAAAGTGAAAATAATTATGATTCAAATAATAATACAATTAAAACTTTTTACTTAAAATTTTAATTGCAAATATATTTTAAATGTATTTATATTATTATTATTTTTTTAAGTTTACATCCGAACTAACGAGTTGAGCCTTATTAGCTCATCGAGCACGGCTCAGAAGTCATTTACCCAATAAAATTTCCATTTAAATTACTCCGAGTTTACATGTGACCAAACAACCTCAGCAATAACTAATTTTTCAGATAGCTAGGAATATAATGTCTAGCTTGAATTGGGGCATGCCCACTATTGAAGAAGATTCAAACAATATTGGCTGAATGGTAACGACACTAATTCAAGCCTTTATCCCACTGTGGTGTCGCCTATATGAATTATTTTTCTTCATTTTTTTATGTTTATTGTCAAGTTCTCATTTAAATCAAATAAAAAATGTCATTTATATTTTTTTTAATACAATTTTTTTTTAATGTCATTTCTAATACTTTATAATCAAGTCTTTTTAGATATGCCTCTATCTTTCTTAACATAAAGCAAATCTAATACATCTACTTTTCTGATCGGGTCATCAAAAGGCCATTGTTTTATGTGACCGAATCATTTAAGATGACTTTGTCTAATCTTATCTTTCATAGGTTGCGGCGTGATACTAATGTTTTTCAAAATCAATTTGGATTCATGCCGGGTAGGTCGACTATGGAAGCCATACATTTATTAAGAGGTTTGATGGAGAAATATAGAGAAAATAAGGAGGATCTACATATGATATTTATTGATTTAGAAAAAGCATATGATAAAGTTCCAAGAGAAGTGCTATGGAGAGTTCTTGAAAAGAAAGGAATCAATAATGCTTATATTCAAATCATTAAAATTATGTATGCATGAGCTATTACTTGTGTTCAAACACAAGGTGGATTGACCAAGTATTTCCCTATTTCGGTTGGGTTACATCAAGGATCAGCCTTAAGCCCATATCTTTTTGCTTTAGTCATGGATGTTCTCACTAGACATTTGCAAGAGGATGTACCTTGGTGTATGCTTTTTGCTGATGATATTCTTCTTGTTGATAAGACTAGAGAGGGAGTTGAAGGTAAACTTGAATTATGGAGGTCAACCTTAGAGTCTAAAGGTTTTCGCTTGAGTAGATCTAAAACAGAATATATTGAGTGTAATTTTAGTAGTAATAGACCTAGTGAGGGGATTGTGACTTTGGGCGATCAAGTCATTAATAAGAGTACACGTTTTAGATATCTTGGATCTATTGTTCAGAGTGATGGTGAAATAGATGGGGATGTTATCAGCATAATTCAAGTTGGATGGTTGAAGTGGAGGAATGCATCGGGCTTGTTATGTGATAGAAATGTACCCCTCAAACTTAAGGGAAAATTCTATAAGATGGTAGTGAGGCCTGCAATGCTTTATGGTGCCGAATGTTGGCCTTTAAAAGAAAAGCATAATACTAAGTTAAGTGTGGAAGAGATGAGGATGCTCAGGTGGATGAGTGGCTTTACCCTTAGAGATAGGATACGGAATGAGCATATATGTGAAAAGGTTGGAGTAGCTCTAGTTGAAGATAAGATTAGAGAAAGTCGCCTTAGATGGTTTGGTCACATAAAACGGCGGCCTTGCGATGACCCTGTTAGGAGAGTAGAGGTACTAGATTTGACTTATGTTAAGAAAGGTAGGGGTAGACCTAAAAAGACTTGGTTAGAAAATATTAGGAATGACCTTTCTTTATTAGATTTAAACGAGAATTTGACTTTTAATATGACACAATGGAGAAAAAGGATTCATGTAGCCGACCCCACGTAGTGGGATAAAGGCTTGATGTTGTTGTTGTTGTTGTCGTCTAATCTTATCTTTCACTCGAGCTACACCATATGAATATAAAAGGATGTAATAACTCACTAAAATATTCCACAAGCCAAATTAACTGAAATCTACAAGGCTCAAAGAGAGCATCGTTGTGCGAACCAAACAGCTAAAACTATAGAAATTAAAGAAATAACCACAAATATATGATAACAGTACAACTTTAAGCTTGCATAAAACTCGATAAAACCAATACCAATGAACATTCTACCATATCATGTATCAATATGGAAACGGTGATACGGATATGGGGTACATTAATTATTGAAAATATACAACACAGATACCGTTTGGACACGGTATTATAATTTTTATATTTTAAAAATAATGTATAAAAATTGAATAAATATAAGATTAAAAATAATTTAGAAATAACGAGTCATTTAACTATAATATGTACTTAAAATGATAAATACTAGAATGTTGAGAGTCGAGCGTCAATGTCATATATCAAGCATCGAGGGAGGAGATGATAATGTTGTCGAGAGTCGGGCGTCAATGTTATACAGTAAGTATTAGACGTTAATATCAAAAGGACGTTTGTCATCGATGTTGAGAGAGCTGGTCGTCGATTTTAAGGCAGTTTTAGACAAAGATGATATGTCAAGTTGTGGGTGTAAAAATTACTAGCATCGAGCATAAATGCCAAGACAATGTTAGACTTTGATGTTTAAATGATTTTGAAATGTCGATGTTAACGACGTTAGACGTCGATGTTGTAATAATATCAGACGTCGATATTGCAATGGCGTCAAATATCGATGTTGAGATGACATCGGATATTGTTGTGAAACTAAAGTTACGACCTACCAAAGAGAAATGAAAATGAGAATATTCGATGAATGTGTTATTGAGTATTGACGATTGATTTTGTGTTATGCATAGGAAATATGAAATTTCGTTTTATATTTTAAATAAATAAAAATTTTAAATGCAAGAAGCTATTTAAAAAAATCATTAAATATTTAAGACACGTGTCCAATTTATATTTAATATACGGACACGCTTTCGGTGTGTTGGACATGTGTCGTAGGCATATTAGATGTGTCTCGTGTTGGATATTTGTTGGACACTACACGGCTCTTTGAGGAAAAGTATCCGTGCATAATTGATTCTACCATTACTTAAGAGGGGTGATAGTCATGTTTTACATAATGGGATTCAGTTGCAAATCAGTGGCACTTTCTCTGCTTTGCTCTGCTACAGTTGCTAATGGAATATATTACAACCATTGTTTTGTAAATGTTGCTATATATCTTCATCGTTGGATGTGGCTTATTTTCAAAAGTGTATCAGCTTATTTATATATACAGTCACATGTAGTCCAAATGAATATATAGAGAGAAAAATCTTTTACTCAGTTATGTGTTTCTGTAACCTAGCTGAATTAAAATTCATCTCCAATATATTTTTATATGCCCCAAAGTGTGCTTTTCCATTAAAACTAAAGAAAAGGGGTACAAAAGAGTACAAACGGAAAAACAATCAACTGTACGTCCCCAACACAAAAGGGCATGCATACAAAGAAAAGCAAAGAAATGAACAACCAAAAAAAGAAAGAACAACGAAAGAAAAGCCCCTCATCTGAACATGAGAGATCCCTCAAGGTATTGTAGATGGTACCAACAAGGCAATTAAAAGACCACTCCGAAAAGGGCCCAGAGAGTTCTCAATTGATTGTAGCAACTGGTACAATACACACAAGAAGACCTCAACAATGATCATTTAAGGGGCCCAAATTCCCGCCCATGTTCTCATTAGTTGCATTCTTCCTCTTTCTTGGGGTAGTGGTGATAGGCCCAAGCTGCTTCAGTTCTTTCTGAAGGTGACCAAGAGATGCACTAGGTCTATTCTTAGAGAGATTCAGGCTATTGTTGGAGCTATCCTGCTATTGAGGTTTTAGAGCAATGAAGACAATAGGCTCTTAGGATGGAAACAGCTGACGTAGGAATGGGACATCTCATTTAATGGCCTTTAGAATGGCCTTTTTACTTAGGCTTTCGCCTTCAAAGGATGACATCCCAAGTTCCTAATTGGTCCTCGAATGAAGGTTGAGAAGGTGGAGGATCTGACGGTTGAGTATGCACAATAGCTGGTTTTTGCATATCTAGAACTGTGGATTGAAGAGTGCAGTCAACAAGGCTCTCAGGCTGCAACTTTTCCTTGGAAGGACAAGACTCCAATTTATGTCCAATAAGTCCACAATGGAAACAAAGGTGATCACTGCAATGATGATTTGAACAAAGGGATTTGAAAAATACAAATAAAATAACTAGGAGCAATGGTGATCACTTGAAACTCCCAAATATGAGACCCTAAAGCTTATGCTTAACAACAATTACTCCTTCCGGCTCATCTAATTTTGTTTTTGTCTTTTTCAATCGTATTGGTCGGGCTTGCCTCCTCAACAAAATTTTCTACTACTGCAATGATCTCTAAAACCATAATCGAAGTTCTTATCTCTGCACACAAGAAATTTCACATGAATACTATGGAAAATATTATTCAAGTCCACTAACAGCTGATAATTATACATTGTAGAGATATCAATTCCATAAAGTGTTCCAAGCAAGTGGATTCGCAGGATTTTTGGATGGATTTTCTTCTTGTCCCAACAAATATCCACTCATTTCTGATGGTGTTTCCTCTCCTAACCCTGCTTACACTAAGTGTATGTCAGTTGATCAAAATTTATCAGCTTCACTATACTCCATCATTTCCTCTTCCTAGCTTCCTCATATTCTCAATCTTGAGACATGTCATGAAATTTGGATAATAATTGAGAAGCTCTCTACTCCGGCAACTGAATAATTAGCTACTGTAAAACCCCTTCATATTTCAGATTTTTTTGTGCAGTTAGTCTGTACGAACCGTCTGTACGAACTGAACAAGTGCAGGTTCGTCTATACGAACTGAACAATTTTTTTGATAAAGGCCATCATCGAGGGATGAAAATCAATTATCGTCCGTACGATCTGTCCACAGAGCCGATCGTCCCGGTACGAACGTAAATATCGTTCGTACGAATGAAAATATTTTTTTCACTATTTAAGGATTGTTTGACACGTTTTGAAGAGAGAGAAAAGATGGAGAGAGAAAGAGA
This sequence comes from Dendrobium huoshanense, assembly GCA_016618105.1. Lineage (NCBI taxonomy): Eukaryota > Viridiplantae > Streptophyta > Magnoliopsida > Asparagales > Orchidaceae > Dendrobium > Dendrobium huoshanense. The sequence goes on from CM028351.1 coordinate 13,795,060, forward strand.
AGGAAAGAGTTTTACATGTTGAGTATGACTACTGCACTGAATTGCATGTTTTAAAGCATTGTTCTTATCGTTACTGTATATATTTATTGACATTGTACGAATTTACTGTTATTGTACGATTTCATTGTTATAACATTACTGTTTATGTCACTGGATTATTACAGATACTGATTCAGGCACTGCAATTACTAATTTATTGTACTGATTTTATGCATGTGATGCATTGAGCAAGTGATAATGAACAACTTAAGTGAAATGTTATTCACTGAACATATAATATAGATTACTGGATTGCATGTGATACACTGAGCACGTGATATTGAATAACTGGAATCGCAAGTGTACATTTTGATACGATTCTACTGCATTGGTTTGATTTCAACAATCACGAACGATAATATAGATTTGATGTTTTATACTGACTGATATTATTGAATCGATAGTCTCTCTTTATACGACAGATATTATTGACACGATGATTTATTGACTGATTTGATTGATATTAGTGATACGATGATTTCTTTAATGAATTGACTCATATTATAGATACGACAACTACTGTAGAGATTTGATGCACGTACTGGTTCATTGAGCTTTATGGGTTTTTCTAGTGTTCACTGATTCTATCACTGATGATTGTGGATTCAATTGTTTCTATATTGACTATCATTTCTGTACTGATTACTGTTTATGCACTGATTTCTAATTCTGCATTGACTCAATGATCATGTGTAAGAGACTACCATGATTTAACTGATTGACATGCATATTGCTTCCGTACCGTGTTTTGATTTCAATTGTAGATATTTGGTGACCTGCTGGGCTTTTTAAGCTCATTATATGTGATTAATGATTTCAGGTCAGGGCAAGGGAGCAGGAATGTGAGGTTGATCAGGGTTCTTCAGGTTCTGTTCCTTTTATTTTAGCTATTCTTTTGTACTCATGATAGAATGGATATATGTGATTAATTGTGAAGATCCTGTATATTGTAAATGACTTTTGGAAATGAAATATAAAGGTGTACATTGATGTTTTAAATTATAGAATATGTTGTACTGATTATCACTGATTGATGACTACATGACAATCTCTTTATGAGTTTTTCTACTGTTCACTGATTCTATCACTGATGATTGTGGATTCAATTGTTTCTATATTGACTATCATTTCTGTACTGATTTCTAATTCTGCATTGACCCAATGATCATGTGTAAGAGACTGTCATGATTTGACTGATTGACATGCATATTGCTTCTGTACCATGTTTTGATTTCAATTATAGATATTTGGTGACCTGTTGGGCTTTTTAAGCTCATTATATGTGATTAATGATTTCAGGTCAGGGCAGGGGAGCAGGAATGTGTGGTTGATCAGGGTTCTTCAGGTTCTGTTCCTTTTTATTTTAGCTATTCTTTTGTACTCAGGGTAGAATGGATATATGTGATTAATTGTGAAGATCTTGTATATTGTAAATGACTTTTGGAAATGAATTATAAAGGTGTATGTTGATGTTTTAAATTATAGAATATGTTGTACTGATTATCACTGATTGATGACTATAGATAGCTCTGGTAAGTTGATGGTTTAAATGAATAAAAGAATAATTCTTCTAATTTAGATCCTTGGGGCATCATAGCTACATCTTCTCATCATGAAAGATCAAACAATGACCCAAAAACATTCCCTAGTAAAATCTATAGTTGCTATTAAAGCTGCTTGGAGTTCTCTGGACACTGAAGACATTATTTTACACACTCTCAATGGACTTCTAGTTCCTATCAGGTCTTTAAGATTGATATTCACACATTCCTCCAACTCATCAACATTTATGACTTATACTCTTTACTCTGCAATGAAAAAATCAATTTAGCCTCGAAAGCCTTACGAGCTATTCACTTTCCTAATTCTTCACAATCGGAAGCTAATGCACAATTTATAGCTTGGGGATGCAGCACTGGTCATGGCAAGACCACTATTGTAGTGGTGATTGAGGCTTTTGCTCAACCCCATTCTCGCAACAAATATATTGTCATTTCTTATCAGATTGTAAAAAATGATGTCATTATACTCTCTCTTGTTGGTATCGCACTGATCTTAGTTATTATCCTACCCTTTCGTATCTATTGTTCTTTCGGCTACTTCTCATTCCCCCTCTTCTGAATGGTTTATGGACTCCAGAGCATCCTCCCATCTCACTTTTGATTTGTCTCAAGTGCAGTCACCTCAGCCATATCATGGTTCTCATGATATCAGTATGGGACATGGTCAATCATTACCTATTGTTGTTATCAAACAGGGCCTGCTTCCAATACCATCACGTAAGTTACTTCTTTAACCTCTTTTCATATTCCTCATCTTACACATAATCTTCTATCGTTCAAGCAACTCACCACTCACAGTAATTATTCTATTTATATTGATCCTTATGATCTCGAATTAAGGATTTGAAGATCAATCAACTTCTTATGATTTCAAATTAAGGATTTGTAGGCCTCCCCAAATTGGTAAAGTCGTCATCTCCATTAATGTTTTTTTCCCTACGAAATTCTATTCCCCTTCCAAGACTTTGCTACTCACTTTTTACAAAATTCAACATATTTTACTTATACTCTTCATTTCACTCTTGTTCCTGCCTCTGTCACTCCGGACAGTTCTTTTTTATTTCCTTCACCAACTATTTTGCCTTCTCACAGCGCCATTTGCACACAACCCTCTCCTGCTATGGTCTCTGATTCACCTACTCCCATTCTTTTGGTGGTTACCCCTATTATGCTTCCCATGGTAATGTGATTCAAATCTGAAACCCTTAAACCTCATTAGATTTTCACCTTACAACATCACAATGTTGTCACTAAAGATCCTACTTATTGTACTGCTACTGTTAAATCACCACACTAGTCAGAAGTATGTTGACTACAGTCCAAGCACTTCAAACTCAAGGGACCAAGACATTAACTCCTCCCACCCCTCATCAAAATGTGCATGGTAGCAAGCGGTTGTTTAAAATCAAATATAATTCTGATGGATCTATTCCTCACTATAAGGCTCAATTGGTTCCTCAAGAATATAAACAAAAGATGATCAAAATTTTACTGAAACTTTCAATCATGTAGCTAAAATGTAGATTATCCAAATTTTTACCTTGGTTGCTCTTCACAATAATTAGGACCTCACCCAACTAGATGTCTCCAATGCCTTTCTTCATGGCATCTTATCTGAGTCAGTCTTCATGGCCCAACCTCTTGGATTCAAAGATCCTAGCCATCCACACTTTGTGTGCAAACTAAACAAAGCCATTTATGGCTAAAACAAGCTTCGTGGCAATTGTTCATCACTTTCACCTCATACTTACTCCAATAGGATTTTCACTCATGTGCTGCAGATCCTTCACTTTCATTTTTTTTAAGCACAATACTCGCCTTTTTCTCCTCATTTAAGTGGACGATATATTGCTATGGGAAATTAACCAAGTCATCATTGGTCTCATTATGGATCTACACAAAGCGTTTCAATTAAAGTACCTTGGCTCCGTTTCTACTTTTCTGGGACTGTAAGCTTCTCAAACAATTATAGGTTTTATTATTCATCAAACTATCTCTCTTCAATCCTTCAACATGTTGTAATGCTAAAGTCTAAAACCATAATAAATCCTATGTCCACTAATCAAACTATTGGGTCTGATGCCCTTCTCTGATCTATCCTTATATAGGCATTTGGTTGGCTGCTTACAATAATTAATTGTCACGCAATTAGATCTCTCATATGAAGTTAGTAAAGTCTGCCACTATGTACACTCTCCTCTAAATAAATACTATATTATGCTCAAGCGTCTTCTACACTATCTCAAAGGTACATTACATCTTGGTCTACCTCTAGACTGATGAAACTTACAACTCAAAGCCTTTATAGATGCTGATTAGGTAGGTGATCCACAAGATCGTAAGTCGACAACTAGTTATTATGTCTTTCTAGGCTCCTATCTTATTTCACAGTGTTACTAAGCAGTCCACCGTTGCTCATTTCTCCACTGAAGCCGGGTATCATGCCTTAACCATTGCCACAACTAATATTATATGATTCGTTGCTTGTTAACTGAATTTCAGATCCATCCACTTCATCCCACACCGATTTATTATGATAATATAATTGCTATTGCACTTGTCAATAATCTAATATTTTATGCTCGCACTAAGTATATTGAGGTTTATTACCACTTTATTCGTGATTGTAACAAATCCAATATCACAATTGTTCATCATATTTCTTCCAAAGATTAAATTTCTAACATCTTTACAAAAGGTATTTGAAATCAGTAGTTTCTTCTTCTTTGTGACAAATCAATACTCCAAATACTAAGTATTAATTTGCAGGGGCCTGATAACAATGAACATTCTAACACTACTTAAGAGAGGTGATAGTTACTTTCTACATAATGGGATTCGGTTGCAAACCTTCGGCACTTTCTCTGCTCTGCTGCAGCTGCTAGTGGAATATATTACCACCATTGATTTGTAACTGATGCTATATATCTTCACCGTTGGATGTGGCTTATTATCAAAGGTGTATGTCAACTTCTTCATATATAAAGTCTACTGTAGTCCAAATGAAGGTATACAGAGAAAACCTTTAACACAGTTGTGTGTTTCTGTAACCTCGTTGAATTCAAATTCAACAAAAACAATGAAGGAAGAAGAGACGAGCAATTAAAAGATGCCCACAACTACAAATTTTGGGTGAGTGGGAGCAGCGGATGCTTTGTTCATTCATTTTGTATGAACATAATGAAGAATATTTATAAAATACAAAAGGCTCAAATGACACATTAAAATACCAAATAGCAACCCAATAAGTTTACAAACCTAAACTCATCATAATATATTAAATTTATTCCATGATCAATTCATTGGGTCTCGGATATGCCTAAACTTCTATTTTAATCACCAAATAATTCTGTAACCACCAAATCAAATCAGTCCAAAAATAGAGAAATCTTAAAAGCAATAGCAGAGGAAGATCGAAGGAATAATTCAGCATCCAGCTGCAGAAATCGCAATTAAAAACACCAAAGTTGTTCTAAAAAAGAGTGGCAGGAAAAGGTTCTCTAAAACAAATGCAGGAACAACATAACTGGGAAGCCACTGAACTTTTAAACCTGTTGAGAAGCAACTAAACGGTGATAGCCAAACAAAGGATCCTTGGAAGCCTGGTGAACAGAGAATTCAGAAAATTTCAGAAAGATTCGGAGGTAAGTATACCCACATCCAAATCAAGCAGAGCATGTATATATATATATATATATATATATATATATATATATATATATATATAAAATAAAATAAAACAAAACAAATTAAATTAAATTAAAAGAACATTTTAAAGCTGTTTAGGTTAACATAAATAAATTTATGTTTTTGTTAAACATTGAGATTACTTTAATACACTGAGTAATGAAATAGCTAAAGCAGTATTAGCTGACACCCCCTCCCTCCCCACCTCCAAAAAATAAAGGAACCAAAACGAGAAAAATAATATAAAAATACAAGACAAAAAATGTTCCAACTTCCTTCTTTGGACATACCAAACAAGGAAGCTAATGCCACAACTTCAACTGCACAAAAAGCTAAAACCAGCGTGTTCAAAAGAATATACCTCAGCATCACAGATATATGGATTCCTGTTCCAGCTACTATAATTGAGAAACAGAATAAATTTCGACAGGTATCAACTATAGATATAAGTCATTGTTTGTAGATGTAAATCGGGCCTCCACCACTGATGAATACCATGTGCCGTTTTGAAGTCTGGAGAAGGGCTCAAATTGAGTATTAATTTTGCCGACGGTAGAAGGTGCAGAGGCTCAGATTCCTTTCCAAGTGCCCTAAGAAATATATCCCCCAACGAATTACGGGTTGCCAACTTCTCAATTATTCCAACTCCCAAATCCTCCATATTTTTACGATGTTGAAAATACCCAATATACTCTGAGCAAATGTGATCATTTGGATTAACAAATAGATTCGGCACCCATGAGGACAAAGAAACAAAGGGATCTTCTAATGTAGAACTCTCTTGCTGGCCTTGAAGGACAAAACTTAGACCAGCAGTGACAAAACTGTTGGCAATTCGAATTCCATTCTTTACCTTCTGACCTTTGATCCTCTCAATTGGAGCTGAGAAGAACGGTGGATTGAAAAGATATGCTTCCAGAAGAATGCCAATCTTTGCCATGTTCCTTCCACAAAGAGAAGCCATGGCTGATCCTAAAGAATGACCAGCAAGCCAGATATTTGAGTTTCCAACAGCCGAAACAATGTTCCGAACAGCTTGCATTGCGATCTCAAATCGTGTAGTCTGATGGAGGGAGTTTTGAATCAAATGCCAATCGAGCCTGAGATCCCGATTAAGAGAGTCTTTCTTAGTGATCGTACCACGGAAAACAATGACAAACCTTGGAGCATCGGCAATGGTGAGATTGGAAGTAGGAGGCTTATATTCAAAAATAGCTCCAAAGATGGACGAATCGGCATCATCAACAAGCTTTCGATTCAGTTCAAAATGGAAGGATTCCCACCATGGAGGTGCAAGAGCTTCTGGTTCCTCACGATGTTCTTGCCGGTCACGCTCTAAGATATATACGCTCTGAACCAAACAAGCAGCAACAGATCTTCGATGATGTGTACATTTCCTATTTAATCGAATATAAAAAAGATCACCTTCAGTTCACCAAAGACTCAATATAAGATAATCCAAACGGGTAGCCAGATATGACTAATTCAGTAATTCAAAGAAAATAAAGTAGCTGAGTACATCTCTAAAACCCATTTTCTTCTGGTGTGCAAAGGTTTCTATTAAAATAAAACATTTTTGCTCAAAGCTTCTTCATTTTAATTGTGACCGAAAAACTAAGAAGGGGAATAAGAGATAGTATACCAAATAAATTCAATATTTTTTGGGTTTAAAGGATTCGGGGAAATGCAACTGCATTTACTTCACAATTACAAATTATGGAGTTTGATTTAATGTGATGAATAGGAGATGAAGTTTACCAAAGAAATATGATCAAGCACATTTTTACCAATATTTATTTACTAACACTAATAAAGAAATGGGAAGATAAATTTATATGGATGTTGGCTCGAACGCTGAAAAAAAAGGAGAAATTCTCCTGGATCAAACAAGATAAAAAAAACATTTTCGTACAATGTCGCCTCCAAACCAGTGGGGTTGAACAAATTTCAATTCAATTACTTTCCCATTTTCATCACCATTTCCTTTGCACCTCTTTGTAATTCCTTAAAACCAAACAGAGACTTAGACAACGTAATATGGTCAATTGAGTCATTCACGAGCTGGCAAATTCAAATTTAGAAGAATAACATTTTCAATTAACCTAATAGAAAAGCTTCGCACTAAGAGATGACAATGAATATGTGGAAGGGAAAGGGCTAGCATAAAAAACAAGACTAAAGGTAGATGTAGATAAAAAGCATTTGTAGATTCCTATCTACCCAGCCGGTGTGTTCAACGGTTGATCAAGGGCATGCTCATTGTAGCATGCAAGTTTGTGTTTCCTTAATGGAAGGAATAGTCTTGCACTGGCAAAATAGTGAACACACTGCGGATAAAGGGCAGCTAAATTTGTTCCCTGTTCTCTTATGATTTCCTAGTTCAAAGATGAAATTAGATATCTAATAGGAAATACTTGAGTTCGCAAGTCACCCTAAGGGAAATACTTGAGTTCACAAGAAAACCTAACAGTAATAGGTGAAAAAACAGCAAGAAAACTGCTGATTTCAGAGTGATTTCAGAGAGAAATCAGCACTACAATGTAGAATTTTCAAGAAATTTGACAGAAAAACACAAGCAAACTTCTTCTATTCAATCCACAAACAAGGAAAACAATAAACGATATAAATTTCTTTAATTCGAGAGGAAGAAATAACTCTTCAAATCTTTAGCCAAGCCTAGAGCCCAAAGGAACAAACCCTAGATCTCAAATTTCATTCAAAACTCAAGATGAAACCCTAATTCTTGCATTAGCAACTAATTAAAGTCAAAGGAGAAATATAAAATCCCTAAACAGCCCCTCATTCAAATATTTTCCTCCAAAGCAAATGATTAATCAAGGTGTGGGCCCCATAGAAGCAGTCGGCCCCATCCCTCTCCTTTCCTTGTGCCGACGGCTGTATTATAAAACCGGTCCACTAGGGACCTGTTCAATAGGGACAGTCAGCCCCTCTTGGGCCGGCCTAACAATATCAAAGCCAACGGTCTAGAAATTTAAACTATAGTGATGAGTTTCCCAGCTGGATAGCTACAAAACAAGATCATAATGCCTGAAAGCCTGTATGAGTTGTACAGTAGTTGAAATTGCAGATCAATAGATAGGAGATACAAAAATATGGACGTTTTGCTTCCCAGAATGTGAAAACAAGTATCAACTGACTATGTTCTTCCTTCCCTTTGCATCACAAAGCCCCATATTTAAAAAGATTAAATTATGATGATTGAGAGTATTAAACCAATAGCATTAAATGGCCAAACTTAATTATATATAATAAAAACCATGCTGCACGAAAAAGAAACAAAAAGTAGGATCAAACCAATTATTATGCTTGGTAACAGTACTAATTAAAATCTACTATAAGTAAGAACCGACCCAATGGTTTGGGCCGGCTGGGCTGGTTCAGAAAGAATCAGCCTACCAATATCACCCTTGTACTCAAGGTGAAAAGAAGAAAACTTATGCTTCACTCTCTCTTTAACGCTCCCATGTCGCATAATAATCTGGAAGGTCTTTCCACCTGATCAACACCTCCTTTAGCCCTCCTTCCCCCCTGTCGCACCCCTTGTAACTCAAGGGGTTCCAGTATCACCAACATCTCCTCTATTAACATCACTGGTAGCTCAGAACTGGCTGCATGCTCCTCCATTGCTCTTCTCAGTCGTGATACATGAAAAACAACATGTAAGGTTGTCGTTGAAGGCAATTTCAACCTGTATGTTACCTCTCCAATCTTCTCTAGTACCTCAAAAGGCCCGAAAAACCTTGGTTCAAGCTTTTCATTCCTTATATTGGCGACGGTCCTCTACCTGTAAGGTAAGAGTTTTCAGAACACTCTTTCCCCAAATTGGATGTCCTTCCTATGCCCATAGACCTATTTCTTCATAATCTGCTGAGCCCTCAATAAATGCCTCTTCAATTCTTCCAAAACCTTGTCCCTTTCTTTCAAATACTCCTCTACTGAAGAAACTGGGACGCTTTTATGCACAAAGTGCACCAAGTGAGGATGATCTCTTTCATACAACACCTTGAATAGGGTCATCTAAGAAGCAGAATGATATGAAGTGTGTATCAATACTCTGTCCATGCCAACCACTTGGCCCACAGCTTGGGTGTCTCCGACACAAATCATTGTAGATATGTTTCCAAGTTTCTATTGATCACTTCTATCTGGCCATCTGTATAGGGGTGGTAGGTTGTGCTCTCTTCAGTATTGTCCCCTGTAGTCTAAATAACGCCCTCCAAACATGGTTGAGGAACACCTTATCCTTATATGATACCATAGACTCCAGTATCACATGCACGTGGATCACCTCCCTGATAAAAGTTGATGCCACTATCACGATTGTGTAGGGATGTCGTAGGGGAATGAAATGAGCATACTTGCTTAGTGTATCCACCACCACCAAGATCACTGTGAACCCCTATGATCTGGGTAATCCATCTATGAAGTTCATGGATACCTCCTCCCACACCCTACCTAGTAAAGCTAAGGGTTGTATTAATCCTCTTAGAAACATGGCCACGTACTTGTTCCTCTGAGAGATATAACATCTGGCTACCATCTCCTTCATATCCTTGTGCATTCCCTTCTAATACAACTTTGAGGCAAGTCTCTTGTAATTCTTTTGCACCCCTGAATGACCCCCAACCGTGCTCCCCATGAAATTCATGGGGTAGGTGTGGAATGTGGACTGATGTCCCAGGCATCACGAACCTCTTCTGATACAATAGCCTCTCCCCTTCTAGAGAATTCCCTGAGAGGCTATTCCCCTCTTTCAATAAATTAGCCCTAATCCTTCCCAACTCCTCATCCAATACACTTTCCTCCTTAATGGCCTCCTAATCTAGCATTAATGGGACCGACAATGCTATCATCTGTAACTCCCCCATGCATTTGCCGCCTTGCTCTCCATTCCTGGCCTATACTGTATTTCAAAATCATACCCCAACAACTCGGACAACCAACTTTGGTGCTCCTCAGTCACCATCTTCTACTCCAATAAGCAGTCCAGACTCGGCTGATCTGTCCTAATGATAAAATGCCTGCCTAACAAGTAGGGTCGTCACTTCTGAATGGCTAACACAATGGCCATCAATTCCCTTTTGCAAACTGATTTCAAACTGGTCTTAGCTATCAATATCTAGCTAAATAGGCAATGGGTCGATAGCTTTGCATGAGTATTGCTCCCAATCCATACCCCAAGGCATCAACCTCTACTATCAAGACCTGAGTGAAGTCTGGTAGGGCCAAAAACGGTACAGTGGTAATGGACTTCTTCAAGATCTCAAAAGGTGTTGTGGTCATCTCTCTCCATAAGAATCCATCTTTCTTTAATTGCTCTGTTAGTGGTCATGCCATGGTGTTGTACACATTCACAAACCTCTTGAAGTATCTTGTCAATCCCAGGAATCCCTAAGCTCCTTAAGATTTTTGGGCACTAGACATCTTAACATAGCCTCAATTTAGCCTGATCTGCCACCACCCCCTCCGTTGAGATGATATGCCCCAAGTACTCTACACTGGCCTGGGCAAACCAACATTTCTTTAGATTGGCCCTCAGTTGGTGCTCTTACAACACCTTTAACACCCTCCTCAAGTGCCCTAATGATCCTCCTTTGACCTGCTGTAAATCAATATATCATCAAAAGATACCAACACAAACTGTCTAAGATAGGGTCTAAAGACTTTGTTCATGAGAGACTGAAAAGTAGTTAGGGCATTAGTGAGGCCAAAAGGCATCACTAGGAACTCATAATGCCCTTCATGAGTTCTGAAAGTAGTCTTTGGCACATCATCTCTTTTCATCCTGATCTGATGGTATCCTGACTTTAGATCTATCTTGGTGAAGATAGCTGCCCCACTCAACTCATCCAACAACTCATTTATCAGTTGGATAGAAAACTTATTAGGCACCATTTCCTTATTCACTGCCCTCTAGTCAACCCAAAACTTCCAACTCTCATCTTTCTTTCTAACCAGTAACACTGGGCTAGAAAAAGGGCTAATATTGGTCCTAATAAACCCTGCTTCCAGCATCTATCTAATCAACTTTTCAATATCATCCTTTCAAAATTGAGGATAACGATAAGGCCTAACGCTGATAGGTGACACACCTTTCTTCAATGTGATAACATTCTCCTGCTACCTTGGTGGTGTCAATCCTTGAGGTGGCTGAAAAACCTCACTGAATTGCTGGATCAATGGTTAACTGAAGGAGGAACCTCCCCCGCTCCTCCAGTTCGATCCCCTCTAACCTATGCAGCTCCACCATATAACATTCTGCCACCTCCTGTATACTCCTCACCATGGCTTTAAGTGATACCATAGATTTAGAGAGCCCTCCATCTCCCCTTATCACTATTCTTCTCCCTTCCACTACCAGCTCCATTGTCAATGCCTTCCAGTTGAGCTTGGTGTCTCCCAAGGTTTTTAGCCACTTCATCATCAAGATGAGATTAGTGCTCCCCAACTTCAATGGAAGAAAATCCTCCCTCATCTGAGTCCCCTATATGGTCAACACCACACCCCAAGATAATCTCTGGCCCGTCTCCAACTTCCTTGTACCCATCATCACTCCATAACACCATGTATCCACCAATTTCAGCCCCAATTAGTTTACAACCTGGTTGAAAATGAAATTGTGAGTAGCCCCATTGTCAATTAACACCACCACCTCCATATCTGCTATTTCCCCTTTCACTTTCATGGTAAGATTTGGGGTGAATCCTACCACTGAGTTCAGGAATACCTCCGTCATATCCAGGTGAAGCTTATCCTCCATCTCTCCCTCCTCTCCGTCAGTTTTTTTAAATTTCCGCTACTTCCTCCTCCTAATGGATTCTACCTGAGAGTTTCACGAAAACCACCTGCTGCAGGACCCTTGGGAGCTAGAAGAGTGGTAGTCATCCTATAAGATGCCACCTGAATTGTTGCTCCTATCTCCCCTCTCTTGATACTTCTAATCTTCTACCAACTGCGCTAGCTCCATTGCTCTCCCAAGTCACGAGGCCTTATGACCCTCACCACAGCTCTGATCCCGGATTTGAGTCCCTTCATGAAGTTTCCCTCCAAATCAATCTCTGATAGTCGCTCCACCCGACTAGCCAAGTGCTCAAATATCTCATGGTAGTCTGCCACTGATCCATCCTGTATTAGTGCAAAGAAACGCTCATAGAAGTCTCCTCCCCTGCCAGTTCAGAAATGTTCCAATAAGCATTCCTTGAATTCCCTCCAACTCTGTATGGGTCTCCTTTGATCCCTCCATTGATACCAAGACAATGCCTTCCTCTCCAAACATAAGCCTATTGCAGTCAATTTTTCCTCCTCTGTCAGCCCATGGATGGTGAAATACCTCTCCACCTTGTAGATCCACCCGCGTGTGTCCTCCTCTTCAAAAATGAGCATCTTCAACTTCCTCACCTTTGGATCTCTCCCGTTTTCCCGTATTCCTCCATAATTTCCCCTTTCCCAAGTGCTTGACTCTCCCAAAGTCTCCCAATCTTCCCTTCCACGCTTGTACCCAAACCCTTCTTCACTTTCTCCACTCTTCCCTTCAAATTTAACACCTCTCCTATCATAATCCCCCTCTTTTCTTTCTCAACCAGCACTCCTTGATTTATGCCCCCTATAACCACGCCTCTCCATGCCTTCCACCTCCCTCCATGATTTCCACATCATTGTCCCTCTTACGAAATTCATAATTTGTCACTCCCCACTAGTCCTTTTGCCTCCGATGCTATCGTTTGAATTTAATTTTCCAATATCTTCTTCACTATCTCATGAAGATCGAAAACCTTATCATCCACTGATGAAACTTTGTCTTATACGGATGAAATTTGATCCTTCACCGTTGCTTTTATTTGGCTCATCTCCCCTTCTAAGCGTTCCTCCAACGCATCTACCTTGTTGGCGGCCACCAATACCTGGAATTTTTATAGGTTCAAAAAATCTGGATATTGACCAAAAAACAACAAAAAATCCTTTCTTCTGGCCAAAAATAGCTGTTGATTTTCCAGACAACAAATCATAAATGGTCCCAAAATCTGCTCTGATATCAATTTGTTAGGAAGAACTTAGAGATCTCAAGTAAACCATAACAATAGAGATTAAAACAACGCAAACGATCAACAAAACGATGGAAACATCAGAGAAAACAGTAGCAAAAATCAACTAATGGAAGCAAATAGCAAAATACAATTGATCCTCAATTCGAGAGGAGAATAGATCTCTCCCAATCCCTAGGCGAATCTAGGGCCTCAGACTCTAAGAACCAAAGACAGCAAATTACCACCAATTATCAGTTAACCCTAACACTAAACATCTCCTCCTATTTAATACCAAAATTCAAATACTTAATTCAAACTTTCCCTCCAACCCTAGCCACCCCCTCATTGAATTTCCTAGTGGGGTCCACTAGAAGCTTGGGCGGCAGTTCCTAGGGGGCGGACTGGCTTGGTCTGGCTCCTATAAGTAAGAACAAGCCCAATGCTTTGGGCCGGCTAGGCCGTTTCCGAAGAAACCGGCCTGATTGAAAGCTAAAAATTATTTTTTTTTAGAATGGTAGTTTAGTTACCATCCAAGTAAACACTTTTATGGAATTTTAGTTTCCCATCAAGTTAATTATTTTAATAAATTATATATTAAAAAGATTATAAAACTCATTATAACTATATGAAATTCATAATAATAACAGCTTTCATACAATCAATTTATTCTAGTGCACAACAAGTTTCCACCAAAAAAAACTCTTACCATACACTAAACAACAATTTTAATCTAATTTTACCAAAAACTCATCTGCTTTATAACACAATACAATAAGATTACAAAACAGTTCCAAAGAACGCATTTACTAATTCAGCTAGTCAAAATTCATCAAGATAGATGGAAGTGCGCAACAAACAACTCTTATTAAACTATCAATTGCTGATATCAAATAGTGCAAAACACAAAACTCAAAGCACCAACAGTGGAGCAGGGGCCAAGGCACATACCAATTTAAAGGAGAGGAGGATAAGTGGATAGGTCCTGAGATGCTAAACACGTCCCTTTCTGATGTCATTCCCCTAGTAAAAGTTTACTGAATGTTCACAGAAAGGCAGCGCTGAAAAAGAAGAAATGAAAAGAACGCCATAAGATGCAAGAGTAAGAATTTCCAGCGAGCGACACAATGATTTCAGAAAGAACTGCTTGATGTATTCACTCATAAATGTAGATATGGTTCACAATAATGAAAACCTTAAGATTAAGAGGACCTCTAATGGTTGGTGAAGAAACTCTTTAGTATTAATCAAACATCAAACAAAATATAAAATTTGTGTCAACCATAGGGTACTTAAGCTTATGAATCATGCAACAAAATTATGGGAGAAAATGACTGCACAGACATTGAGGAAATTACACTGACAATAATGAAAAAATTAATTTTCTACAAAATAAAAAAGATAAACTACAGAAACAATATTTATCCAACTGATTTAATTGAACAAGATTTAGTAAAATGTATAAATCATATGGTATTTACTGAACATCAAAAAGCCAATAATCGAGTCTTATAGGAATTGATTGGAAGGATTAGAAGTGAAAGCACATTGAAAAGATATGTTGAGATTATTTAAAAACTGTATGATTGAGCAATGGCTAGTAGTAGAAATAATTTTCAGGTAACCAAGACCTTTCAATCATAATATCATTACATTGAGTATTTAGGGTTTAGGCTATATATTTTCAAATTAGTCAAGGAGAAGATTATAGTAGACATAATAAACAAGGCACCTTTCTGCTTGCTATTTGTAGCAGAAATAAGGCTAATAGTGATGATGACAGGCTTCATAGGAGAGATTAATTCCATACGAAGTTAAACTAAGAAAAAATAAAGAGAACTTTTAAAAGACGAGATTTAAGTTCAAGTGAAAAAAGAAAGAGGTAACGTTTTGCAATTTTGGAGAACACGAAATTAATAACAAGAAATCAAATGAAGCCAAGGATTGAAGATACAGTGTTATGATAGTTTCAGATGCCTTGATTCTATCATACAAAACTTAAAACAAATAGAGGATATTTTTACTAAAGAATTATATATGAGTAATTAAAATTGAGCAATAACTTTCAAGGTACAATGTTATATAAGAATATTTGAGAGATGAATATTATATCTAATAAGAAAACAATAAGACATTACTTTGTCTAGATCCTATTCCAAGTTCAGTTAAGGAAGATGAAGGTCATGTATGAACTTAAGTTTTTGACAAATAAGTCAAGGGTGACGAAAAAAGAGAATGTAAGGATGGATGTGATAAAATTAGGAAAGATGGTCTGAAAAGGATGTATTAGCAAATTGTCTAATTATCAAAAATTAAAGGTAAATTAATAGAAAAATTTTACTTAGATATTTTTTGTTTACTATAAAGAGCCGGAGATGTATAAAATAAATAAGAAGCAAAGTAGATAGAATCAATCAATATATAATTGAGAATAAAAAATGAAAGCCTAAGGTAACTTTACCAGTAAATTAAGGACTTGCATAAATCACATTTATCACAACATGAAAATATAAAAAAAAAAAGGAGTAATATTCAAATAGACAACCAAAATAGACCCTAAATTGCTTAGATAACACTAATAATGATGATTATGATGAATAAGTTTTCAAAGAAGCATACTGATGTTGAAGAAATATAAGTTTATAAGCTTAAAATCTTATAAATAATGCATGAATCAGAAATAACAACAACTATAATCCATTAGTAGTAAATTATTACAATGATAAGCATAACAAATCGCAAGTTTTCAATAAGAAACGTCCATTGATTTGTGGTTTTTACCACATACATATACCGATGTCATGTGCATTGACAAGGAAAAAGGCTTGCACAATATTTTATTGATTTCAACCATGCTCAAAAGAATATGGCGCAAAACATGAAAGAAAAACTTGCAAGGTAGCAATGACATTCTACAAACAGGAACAAAGAACATTATATATCATTAAAGAAAAAAGAGTACACACAGATAGAATGCCAATGTGCATTACATACAAAACTTTATAAAAAATTTTGAGAAAACAATCTTAAGAAAATACATTTCAATTAAATAATTTTAGCTGTAAAAAAAAAAAAGAATTTTTGAGACAAGGAAAACACCAAAGTGGTATCGAAAGAGACAGAATAGGCAATGTAATTTTGGAGGCTTGAACGATTACCAAAAAATTCAACGTTTACACCCAATTCGCTGCCTCCTCACCTATTGCTTGTTTCCCATAGCAACCTATCCGGCTTCTCTAGAAATCTGAGCACATCAATCGCATAAGAATCCAAAAGATCGCAAGGAAAAAAAAAAACAATTAATGGTTAAAAAAAGCGAAAACTGGACTACCGACATTCCATAAGAATTAAATTTCTTTCTCTTCAATTTCGAATTGCTTACCTGGAGCTTCACTTCCTAACAAATTGTGAAGCAAAAATAACGAAAGGGCATAGTTAGGGAAATCGATTCTTGTCTTCGGATTTATTACAATACGGATATTTCTTGCTTACCTGAGAAGAATCGTGGAGATTTCCTTCGAGAAGGGCGCGAGGAATGGGCCACTGTTTTTTCTGATGCAGAACGACGACCATTAAAGCATATTAAGATAAAAATAGACCCAATTAATCAGGAAATTAGATATACGACTATATCAAATCATAATTAGGGTTCGTTTGGCATAGTTTTTTTTTTTTTTTTTTTTTTTTGCTTTCTATAAAACTTTCAAGCAAAAAAATTTTTTTGACTTAGAATTTTTTTTTACTAAAAAGTTATTTTAAAAAAATAGTATGAAAGTTTTCATAAACAAAATCTTGATTAGTATGCATACATAAGTTATAAGCAAGAGAGAATACCAACTTAATTTTGTTCTAGAGTTAGCAATGCAAGCACAACATATAATGTTGTATAGCCACTTCATCAATCCGAGATATTGTTCCGAGCCTCCATGGATCATAGTCTCTTAAATGCTTGAGCTATTTGTGAGTGCAATGCATCTCAATCTTCATCGATTCAAAATATTGCTCTATAGATTATTGTATGTATGCTGTCAAGAGATAGTTCATCACCTTATTTTAATTGGGTTGTAAACTTTTTTTCGCAAGTGAACCAATAAAACATATGGTATAATGCAATGAAAGTTTAGTTAAAATTACAAAACTATTAAGGGAGAAATAGAGCAAGTGAAAAGGATAACTCCAAAGAGATTTTTGTATTGTACATTGATACACTCTCAACATATTGATCTTATAATCCTTCATAAAAGAAAATAGCTAAATAGACCCACACAAGCATTGTAAAAATCATGTCACCTAACTCTAATATAATATGCAAAATGGGTTGCTAGTTTAGTTAAGAAGTAGGAAAAATATGTAATGACATCATGGCTTGATCATTAGTTGCATGGATGTATTGGGATTGCTAGTTAAAACAAAGTTCATCTCCACTAGCTTATGGAAGCCATCCTTTATTTTAGAGATCATCTTCTATTCATTTTCTTCACATATGCCTATTTTGTTATATCCAATTTTTAGATTTATCTTAGAAAAGATAACTACTCCCTCTATTATGGCAAGCATGACATCTTAGGTATTGAGAATCTACGCTTATTGATCATCATTTTAATGGCACTTGTCTTCCTTTTGAGGGTAAGAATGGTTGTGACAATGATAAACTCTCTCGAATGAATCCCTTATCTAATAAGTCATTAAATGATTACTTGAGTTTTCTTGCTCGACTAAACATCCAGTAATGTGATAGCTCGAACGAATGGAGTAGTACTTAGGATAGATGTCTTCAAACTATATTAGAAATTGGGTTACTTCAAGGGAAGTGAACTTAAGGATTTGTTAACTAAACCTGGTTATAAAAACCAAGGTGTAAAATATGACTTTTATAAAGCTTTTACTAAAATTCTTACTACATGATTTCATGTAGGGATTTTTTTTCTATTAGGGTAGAAGAGTATCTAGGTTAATGTGACCTTAAGATAATCCATTTCCCTTCTAAATTAAAAGTGCATGCTTCTATAATGAGTGTCATCCACCTAATGGAATGATTGTCTTGACAACTATGCTTACCCATAGACATCACAAGAGACATCAGAATGCAGGGTAAATCAAATAAACTCATTTTTAAGGAGTGGCATCCACACAATTTGGTCAAAGGTTTTAGCCATATTAATTACCCATATAAACTTATCATTTTTAAGGATGTTTGAGAATAGGTCTATGATGGCGCTAAAATTTTCCATAAAACACTTATAGAAAGTGGGCAGTCTATGAAGGCTTCTAACAATGATGAAAGATTTTGGTGTTGGGCATACTATAATTGATTTGAACTTAGAATGGTTCTACTGGAGTCCCATAGCAGAAATGATAAAATCTAGGAATATAACATTTTTTAAAGAAAAAATAACTTTTATTACTATTTTTAAATTTTTAGAATTTAATGTTTCATATATAATTCTACGATGTCATTAAATATGATAAAAATAAACCATGAATTAAAAATTTTTATTTTTAAAATTAAATACTACATTGAGAATAACATACTATCTTAAAAGATAGAATAATATTATACAATGAACTTTACAAAAAAAAAAATAGTTTTGAAAATTCCATTTTGTAATCAAATAGGTCGTAGAGAATAACTTACTATTATAAAAGATAGAAATGATACTACATAATGGTATTTGAAAATATATGGAGCTTTAACAAACATTTTTTATGTTCCCAAATATTTTCTCCATCCGTAGGTGAATAAGCTAGGTTTTATTTTACTATGGGTTATAGGTTCCCCAAAAAGGTGAACCCTTATGGTTAATTACATTCCAAGAGAGGTGTCTGCTAAGAAAATTTTTTATTATAGTAGTGTGAAAAGTATAAATAATGTATTGTTTAATATGTTTGATGTTAAGTAAAAATATATATTTTTTGGTTGTGTTGTGCAGAAAAAATACAAAAAGGTCGCAATATTCTAAGTATCATAAAAAACAGCTACGTCGGACAAATCAACATCACAATACCAACAAAGATATAACTGAAGCGCCACACTTGTACATGGTAGTGTAGTGTTCACTGTCTTCAAGCATCGTGGTGTCAAAATGGTCAGCTTAGCATCACTTTATTCATTTTCTTCAAGTGTTGTGGCATCACAATTTACCTCGCCTTGACACTAATTTTGTTATTCAAGTGTCGTAGCATTCGAAAGTCAGCATCGTTGTGGAATAATTATTCCACATCAGCAAATGCCATGGCGGTGATGAAGTTTAAGCATTGAGGTGCTAATTCATTTGATGGGCGCTATGGTGCCACTCTTTCAAGTGCTATAATGCCACCTTTTTGTGTTATTTATAAATATTAATGATGTTATGTTTGTAAGGGAGTTTAATCATTTATCTAATTTTACTATTTTTCAAATTACTTCTTTAAATAGTTCATAGAATCAATTCTAAGGGAGACTAAAGAAGTGTTAGATATAATCATTAGAGTATATAGTCTGTGTTTATTTAAGTAACTTTTTATGATAAAGAAGATGGAGTGTAGAAGAGATATTTTAATCCTACATAGTGATTTCACTCTCTTGTATTTTTACTCTTTCATGATCTCAATCAAAATTACTTCTTTAAATATTTCATAGAATCAATTCTAAGGGAGACTAAAGAAGTGTTAGATATAATCATTAGAGTATATAGTCTGTGTTTATTTAAGTAACTTTGTATGATAAAGAAGATGGAGTGTAGAAGAGATATTTTAATCCTACATAGTGATTTCACTCTCTTGTATTTTTATTCTTTCATGATCTTAATCAAAATATGTTTGCTTATATTTTCTTCTATGTCTAGCTAATTCTCTAATTATAAATTAATGATATAGAGATAACATATTAAGTACTAATGAAGATTCTCGTGAACTAATGTTAAATTATTTTTTTAATATTTTCCCACCCTTTATTTAATGGACATAGTGGCCTTATGTATAGTTAAACTTAGTATGATGTATAGCTTTGTCTAGTATGTTAGCATAACTAGAGTACATATGATGTAAAATATGCTAGGTTTTAAAGGGGATGATATAACTGTAGGAGGTCATCAGGTATCCTTTACACCCTATAAGCTTGACGGAGATCTAGGGATGAATTTGCTCTGAATCACATTAAAAATAAGAGTTACACGAAGAAAGATATACAATTTATATTCATCAATCCAAAACATTTTATTTATATATTGTATCCATTATTTTTATTAATTATAGTCAGTGATTGAATCTCTCCACAACTAACAATTTTATTTCAGTAGGATAATTTAGCAATTAGAGTAAACAGTAGTAGTTGATTGATAGAAAGTATACTTCATTGTGGGTTTGACACTCTACTCTATCACTTTATTACTTGATTTGGCTTATGTACCATTTTAATTAAGTGGGATCTTTTCTTTTTATATATCAAAGAAATCTAAGTATTATTTAGGAGAGATATAGCCTTAAAAGTTTTTATAACTCCAAAGTGCACTCCAAAGTGTTTGAATAGTTGCTATTTGAATGATTTATATTTGTGCAACTTATGTAGTTTTGATGATTCCAAACATTATTGTTCAGATGTATAGTTATCTCCTAACAATTTTAGAAGATTTGCACTTGCTCTTGTGTGTACTAACATTTCAGGAAAATCAGACTCCAGACTACGAAAACTTCAAATCAAATTCAACATATGATATTTTGTTTATTTGAAGTTTGTCTTTTCTTTGAATTAATTTTGAAAGGGAGTGATTGTAATTGAGTGATTAAAATCTCACACACACAAATTAGGAGATCTTGAAATTCTATACTGATCGTACAGGACGATATTTATCGTACTGGACGATCTGTCAGTTATCTCCTGTAGAGCACTTGGAACGAATAGGAACTTGCTTGAAATTTTTTTTTTCTAAGTCCTATTCGTTCAGGACGAATTTTATTTTCGTCCCGGACGATGGGTTCTCTGTAAAATTTTCGTCCAGACGAATTTTATCATCGTACGAGGCGACCAGTGCTCTGGAAAATTTTCGTCCAGACGAAAATAAATATCATACCGGACGATCAGCTCTCTGGAAAATTTTCGTCCAGACGAAAACAAATTATCGTCCGCGGCGATGGGTGCTCTGGAAAATTTTCGTCCAGATGAAATAAATAATCGTCCAGGACGATCGGCTCTCTGGAAAATTTTCGTCCAGACGAACAAATTTTAGTCCAAACGATGAACCGACTTAGAACAGTTTTCAGCAGTTTCTAGAACCGACCTGGTAATAACCGTTCGTACTGGACGAACCTAGTTCGTACAGGACGATCAGCTGTACGAAGTCATTTCGTACACATATACAAATTGGGTCGTTTCAGATCGTTTAAGTAAAATCGTCCAGGACGATCCATGATCGTCCAGGACGATCCACTGCGTACAGAATTGGAAATTTGCAGTTTTTGGGCGGTTTTTCTTGTCTTTTCTATAAAAGGTCCAAATTAGACTGCCACCCAATCTTTTTGTCATTTGATCTTCGTGCCTCTTGAGAGAATAGCCAAGGAGAGAGTGGAAGAGAGCATTCAAAGGAGGATTCCTACCACTGGAGCGAGAAGGCTTCACTTGGATTGCTAAGGTAAGAGTCTCTACTTGTGAAATTGGATTTCTTCACTCTTTTCTTTCTTCTTTCTAGATTCTTGTGAGAAGATCATTCAAGAAGGTCCGATTCTCTGCCGACACTTGGAGAGTGTGAACAGACGAGGGTTCTCTGCCCACACTAGGAGAGTGTAAAAGGGAGAAGGTTCTCTGCCTACACTTGGAGAGTGTGAACAGCCTTAGGGTTCTCTGCCCACACTAGGAGAGTGTGAAAGGACGACGGTTCTCTGCCAGCACTGTGGATTGTGTAAAAGGACGACGGTTCTCTGCCGCACCGGGTAGTGGTGAAAAGAGTGTTTTGTATAGGCTTCTCCGCCTTGCTGTGGGTGCTAAAAGAGAGTCACTTTGTGGTATTAGTGCAATACTCAGAGGGTGCCTCTGAGGAGTGGATGTAGGTCTGGTTATAGACCAAACCACTATAAATCTGGTGTCATTTACTTTATTGCTTTTACGTTTTCGCACTTTGAATTTCAGTTTTAACAACTCTGTGGTTGAAAAATATTTTTCTACTAACTTTGAAAGAAAATTTTATTTCAGTTCAACTTTATTATTAAGAGGGTTTAAAGTGTTTTAAAACTACCAATTCACCCCCCTCTTGGTAGCCGTGGGACATTTACTTAGGCTTAACAACCTAATTACTGGACTCAACAAGTGGTATCAGAGCATTGTTTCAAAATCATAAGTTTGAACTACTTTTTGATTAACGTAGATGGCTATATTTGGAAACCGAAACACACCTGAGGGTTACTCTATAATTAGACCTCCACTGTTTGATAATATTCCTTTTGATTTTTGGAAAACACGCATGTCTACTTTCTTACAGTCACTTGATTATCGCATGTGGATGCTAGTCCAGGAAGGTTACACAAAACCAACTAGATTAGTTGATGGAATTAGGGTAGATACACCCTATGTAGAATGGACTATAGAAGAACGTGACTTAGCACAATTAAATGCGAAATGTTTAAATAGTTTCTTTTGTGCTTTAAAATCTGAAGACTACATGCGAGTTTCCACTTGTAAAAGCGGAAAAGACATATGGGATAGACTTTGTATTACTTATGAAGGGACAAATGAGGTTAAGCAATCAAGACTCAATATCTTGTTACATGACTACAAACTATTTCGCATGAAACCTAATGAATCTATATCTGACATGTACACAAGATTCACTCAAATTGTCACCTCTTTGCATGCACTTGGTAGGGAATTAACAAATGCTGAAATGGTTAATAAGATTCTTCGTTGTTTACCTACTGCATATGATGCTAAAATTACTGCAATTACAGAGTCAAAAGATCTGAACATTTATTCAATTGACAATCTTCTTGGTTCACTCATTGCTTACGAGCAAGGAGTAAGTCAAAGAAAGATTGATGCAGGTGAACCAAGAAAGGACAAGAATATTGCACTAAATATGGAAGAGTCAGAAAGTGAACACTCACAACCTGAGGATGAAGACGATATTGCACTAATGACTAGACAATTCAGAAGCTTTTTAAAGAGGAAGCAGAAGAGACGCCAGCAATGGAATAGAGGTAAGTATAACAGAAATGGCAAGGTTTCTAATGAAGTGATTTGTTATGAATGCAGGAAACCAGGTCATATAAAGACTGATTGTCCAAAACTCAAAGCCACTCCTAGCAAGGAGAAGGTAGAGGAGAAACCAATGGTAAAGAAGGGCAAGAAGAAGTTTCAAAAGGCTTTTTGGGCGGACTCAGCTTCAGACTCATCTGAGACTGAAAAAGAAGAAGAAGTCACCAACCTTTGCTTGATGGCAGATAAATCTGAATAATCAGATCAAGAAGAGGTATGTGATTTAACTTATAATGAATTGTTTGAAGTTTCTGAACACATGCATGATGCATATAGGAAAACGAAAAAGATGTATGCTAGTTTAGTTATAGAATTGGAAGAACTTAATAAGGAACACGAAATCCTTAGGAAAGATCATGCTTTAATTGATAGCAACCACATGAAAATACTTGATGAATATGATGATTTGAATAAAAATTTTGAGAATTTAAAATCATCCTATGCTGAACTTGAAAAAGAATTTAAGAAATTTAAGGATGAATCTGAGAGCAAGACATATAGAATCAATTATACAAATCGAATCTTGGAGGATATGAATTCATTTTACAAACTTACTATAAGAGCTATCGAGGATAATAGGAACCCCCCTAAAATTGAAGATTTTACAAATCCTAAATATTATCCTAAATTCATGAAATCCCTTAGAAGACAATCATATGAAAGAAAACATAGGAATATTTTTCCTAATGTTAAATGTAACAATTGTGGATTTTTGGGACATATATCTCACACCTGCACTTTAAAGATGAAACCTAATTTGGTGTGGAGAACTAAGATGCATAAACCTAGACATATCATACATGCATCTGATTATAAATTTCATAAAGGTGAACCCAAACTAGTTTGGGTTCCCAGGTCTAACATTTGAGAATTTGCAGGAATACTCTCACACAAGACCTCGTGAGAGTATATGGTACCTGGACAGCGGATGTTCTAAGCACATGACTGGAGATACTGCTCAATTCATAACGCTGGAAAGCCAGGAGTGGAGGCAAGGTTACACTTGGAGATAATACCACAAAGAAAGTGGTTGGATCAGGTATGATTGGAAATTTGAAAAACTTTTTCATAGACAATGTTTTATTAGTTGAAGGCTTAAAACATAATTTGCTTAGCATAAGTCAGCTATGTGATAAGGGCTATAATGTAAAATTTTTACCTACTAGCTGCATAATTAGCCTAAATGGGAAAATTGTTTTAAATGGAAAAAGGGTGAACAATGTCTACATGCTAGATTTAAATTGTATTCAATCTCCTACTGCTTTTTGTTTGAAAACTGTTTCTGATGAATCATGGCTTTGGCATAGGAGACTTTGTCATTCTAGTATGAAAAATCTTAGAAAAATTACCCAAAAGAATTTGGTGAGAGGAATACCTAAACTAGAACTTTACTAAGGACCATCTGTGTGATGCATGTCAACTAGGAAAACAAGTGAAGTCCTCTTTTAAGTCCAATAAAGATCTAAGGACCAGTAAACCATTAGAAATTCTTCACATGGATCTTTTTGGACCTGTAAGCACGGTAAGTCTAGGAGGAAAGGTATATGGATTTGTTATAGTAGATGATTTTTCAAGATTCACCTGGGTTAAATTTCTTTTTCATAAGAGTGAATCATTTGAGGAATTCAGAAATTTTTCAACTTGGATACAAAGAAAACTAGGATGTGAAATAATTTCTATACAAAGTGATCATGGAGGAGAATTTGAAAATGAAAATTTGAAGATTTCTGTAAAGAAAAGGGGATTTGATCACAATTTTTCTGCACCTAGAACTCCTCAACAAAATGGAGTAGTTGAAAGAAAGAACAGAACATTAATAGAAGCCGCCCGAGCAATGTTAGCAGAATACTCACTTCCTAGATATTTTTGGGCTGAGGCGGTTAGCACTGCATGCTATGTTCTGAATAGGGTGAATGTGAGATCAAATTTGAATAAAACACCCTATGAGTTGCTAAAAGGTAGAACACCAAATTTGTCTCATTTGCATGTATTTGGTTGCAAGGTGTTCATACATAATAATGGAAAATCTGCCTTAGGAAAATTTGATCCAAAATCAGATGAAGGAATTTTTGTTGGATATTCAAGTGTTGGAAAATCTTATAGAGTATTCAACAAAAGAACTTTAGTCATTGAAGAAACCACACATGTTGTTTTTGATGAAAATGGAAACATGGAAGAGCCAAAAGTTGTTGAAGAAGAAATTGAAGAAAACTCCCAAAAGATTGATAGATTAAATTTGGAAGAAAATGTGGAAGAAAATTTAGAAAGAGAAGACCCTTTGCCTAGAGATTTGAGATTTTCTAAAAACCATCCAAAGGAATTGATTATAGGTTAACCAAGTGAGGGTGTTAGAACTAGGCGTGGATTAAACAAGGAAGTCAATCATTCAGCCTTTATTTCAACTATTGAACCCACTAACATTGATCAAGCACTTTCAGATGAATTTTGGATATTGGCCATGCAAGAAGAGTTAAATCAATTTGTAAGAAATAAAGTTTGGGAACTAACTACAAGGCCAAAAGATCAAAGTGTTGTTGGAACCAAGTGGGTGTTCAAAAATAAAATGAATGACTCAGGAGTAGTCATTAGAAATAAGGCTAGATTAGTAGCTAAGGGGTATAATCAAATTGAAGGAATTGATTTTGAGGAAACTTTTGCCCCTGTAGCTAGACTTGAAGCAATTAGGGTTTTACTAGCCTTTGCCTGTTTTAAAGGTTTTAAATTGTTTCAAATGGATGTCAAAAGTGCCTTTTTAAATGGAGTAATTGAAGAAGATGTTTTTGTAGAACAACCTCCAGGTTTTGAAAATTCTAAATTTCCAAATCATGTTTTCAAATTAAAAAAGGCATTATATGGATTAAAACAGGCACCTAGGGCTTGGTATGAGAGGTTAAGCACCTTCCTACTTGAAAGATCTTTTGAAAAAGGAAGTGTGGATACAACTCTCTTTTTAAGGAAAATTGGAAAGGATATACTTATTGTTCAAATTTATGTGGATGACATCATCTTTGGATCTTCAAATAAACATCTTTGTGATGATTTTTCTAAAACAATGAGTAGTGAATTTGAAATGAGTCTAATGGGAGATTTAAATTACTTTCTAGGATTTAGCATTAAGCAACTTGAGGAAGGTACTTTTCTTAGTCAAACCAAATATATTAAGGACATCCTCAAAAAATATGAAATGGACAATGCTAAACCTGTTAGTACACCAATGAGTTCTTCAGTTCAGTTAGATAAAGACCTTAAGGGAAAATCTGTTGATCAAAAGAAATTTAGAGGGATAATTGGATCTTTACTTTACTTGACTGCTAGCCGACCAGATATTATGTTTAGTGTTTGCTTATGTGCTAGATTTCAATCAGATCCAAAAGAATCACATTTGACAGCAGTGAAAAGGATTTTAAGATATCTACTAGGAACTCAAAACTTAGGAATTTGGTATCCTAAGTTTAGCTCTTCATTTGAAATTATTGATTACTCAGATTCTGACTTTGCAGGCTGTAGAGTGGATAGGAAAAGCACTTCTGGAACATGTCAATTCATTGGAAATTCATTAGTTTCATGGTCTAGTAGAAAACAAAATTCAGTGGCACTATCTACTGCAGAAGCAGAATACATTGCATTAGGAAGTTGTGTGGCACAAGTACTTTGGTTAAAACAACAGTTGATTGACTTAGGATTAACTATAGGCACTATTCCAATTTATTGTGACAATACTAGTGCTATTTGCATTTCCAAAAATCCTATTCAACATTCTAGAACCAAACACATCGATATAAGGCATCATTTCATAAGGGATCATGTATCCAAAGGAGAAATTGAACTCATACATGTTTCAACTGAAAATTAACTTGTAGACATTTTTACAAAACCTTTAGCCTTTGATACCTTCAGTACTTTAAGAACAAGGCTTGGTGTTATTGATTTGAATGCTTAACTAAAATGTCTTTGCAACATTGATACTTGTTGTGTTTTGTTTTTGTAATTTTGTAAATTTTGTGTGTTTTTAATGAATTGTTTTTGGATTTATGATTTTGGTTTTATGTTTTCTGTGTTTTTGTTGATTTTGTTAATTTAAAAAATTCAAAATTAAAAATTTTTTTTGAAGGAAATCGTCCAGGACGAAATGTTTTCGTACGGGACGATATGTGAAGGAACAGTTTGCGCGAATTTAAACCGTTTTGAAAGCAGTTTTTTATTTGATCGTCTGTACGATATTTAATCGTCCAGGACGATTTTTTTTTCCTCTCAAACGTCGGGACGATTGAATGCAGCGGTTGAGTGGATAAGACAGTTTTTAATACGAACTTCGTCTGTACAAAATTTTTTCGTCTGTACGAACATGTGTCGGTTCATTGTAGGGGACGGTTTTCAAGAGTCATTAAAACGAAACACTTTTCGATCGTCTGTACGAAATTTTTTCGTATGTACGATCGGTCAAGTCAAAAAGCCTGTACGAAGGGACGCATCGTAAGTTGTGTTGAATACAAAAATCCGTTACATTTTGGACGAATTGGATCGTCTGTACGAAATTACTTCGTCCAGACGAACGATAATTTTTCGTCCAGGACGAATATTTTTGTCCAGGACGAACGTATCGTTTTTCTTTAAATATGAAGGCTTTCAAACTTGATAATCACACTTTCAAACATCTTTTTCAATCCCTTTCTACATCAAATCAACTATGGCCTCCTCTAGCAAAAGATAAAAAGTTTTGGTGAAGAAACCTAACAGGAATGCCCCAGACAACTTTCTTTCCAAGGCAAATGAGGAATCTTTTCCTCGTTTTGCATCTGCAAAAATCACTCCGTCTCGCATTCTTATCCAAACAGAGTTGAAATTTTGGGTATTACACCTCTTCGCCTCAACCCAATTTCAGTTCATTCTTTCTCTCATCCATCTCTACAATAAACAAACCTACCACTACTTTCTAGCCAACATGAGTTTCAATTCTGACCACTCTATCATTAGTTCTTTTGTTTTTAAGAAAAAAGTTGAGATCACCAAGCACGACCTTGGTGCATTTTTAAACTTAAGAACTGAGGGATATAGAGCCCACACCTTAATGTCAGAAACCTCCTTCAAATGGTTTCAAATCAATATGGTAATTAGAGAAAATGCGATTGACAATCATGTTGCTAGAGTGGCCGGTATGACCCAAGATGCCCGAATCATCCAGCATATCCTTAGATCCTCAATTATTCCTAAAGCTGGTGATAGGATTAACATTACTCCTCTCCTTTCTTGTCTAACTTTTTTAATCATGAAAAGACATCCTATTGATGAAGCCCAACTCATCCTAGATCATATCTATGGGCTTTCAGAAATAGGACATCCTGATCAGAAGAGGAAGAAGAACATTTCTTTAGGGCACTTGATTACTTATATTTTGGAGAAGAAGTACAATATAGTGCATCCTGATGAAGAATATGAAGAGCCAGTTTACTATAACGATGCATCATTCAGATTGCTCTTCAAGGAGGAAAAAGAAAAAGAGAAAGCACATGCTAGTGCTTCAGAAGAAGAAGAAGAAGAAGGAGTGCAAGGTTCTGCTTCTCAATCAGATTACCAGAATCTGATTGAGAGATTTGATAGACTAGAGACTCATGTTGATCAAAGGTTTGATCAATTTGATGCTCAACTTACTCAGCAGCAACATGACATTGGTAATATTAGAGATGAAGTTCATGAAATAAATATCAATGTAATGTTGATGGCCTCCTACTTCAACCTCTTTGGCGGCATTCCTCCTCCTCCTCCAGAACAATAGAAATTGTTTTTATGTGTGTATGGTGTATCTTTTTATTATCGTGTCTGTTTTATTATTCAGTGTTTGTTTTTAAGTTGTTTTTTTTTAGTTCAATGTATTTTTTTTTGGTGTAATCTGTTCCTTTAATGAAAGTTTGTTTTTATTAGATTTGTTTTGAAATGTGGGTAATGTTTATGAATTTCATTAGTATTTTTTTTAATCTACATAGTGCTTAAATTCGATTGTAATTTGAGATTATCTTTATTAGAAAATCTAGAATTTCTAAATTTATAATTTGTTTATAACTTGTTGTAATTAGAACTTTTAAATTCATGTCTATTCATTTAGACTACATAAAAGTTAATATTGTTATTGCAATTTTGATGTTTTCTTATTTTGTATTTCTATGCTTAAATGATATTTATGCACCTAGAAATATTTGAAATTTTAGATTATAGATTTTGGAAAGAATTGGTCAAATTACTCTTGAACATTGTACAAATGTACAAAAATCAAAAGCAATACACAAAAATTTGCAAAGTGAAAAAGAGGCACAAAATAAGCACAACCAAAGAAAAATGCACAAAAATGTGCTCCAAAACTTTGAAAAGATGTGCAAAGCACCACATGAGGTAATTCTCTTCTTTCCA
Source organism: Dendrobium huoshanense (assembly GCA_016618105.1). Taxonomy (NCBI): domain Eukaryota; kingdom Viridiplantae; phylum Streptophyta; class Magnoliopsida; order Asparagales; family Orchidaceae; genus Dendrobium; species Dendrobium huoshanense. The sequence goes on from CM028351.1 coordinate 13,825,014, forward strand.
AATTCGTTCAATCTCTTAATTCAAGTTGATCTAAATGTTCATTTATATTCTATTGAACTTTGAAATATAGAATTTTTTTTACATCTCACTTGTAATGATTTTCAATAATCAAAATGTCTAAATTGAATCATGTCTTTGATAAATTCTTCTTACTTACAATGTTATTTCATTTCATAAATTTTATAAATTTCTATGATTGACCTAATATCTTTAATTTGAAATTGCATACCCTATGTCAAATCATAATTTAGATTAAATTTTAACAATGAATTTCATATAATTATTTACATTTCTTGTCTTTTTCTTCTTCACTTTTTGTTGCTGTCAAAAAGGGGGAGAAATTATTATGTTTGTATTTTTGTGGTTTGTGTTTTCTATTTTTAATTGTTCTGTTTGCAAGTTTTTTATTTGTTTGTGTTAAAATTTTTTTTTGAATAACAAAAATATTGTTCTTTAAATATTGTTCTTTAATGCCTCCTTATTTTAATGTACTCATAAATTCAGGGGGAGTTTAGGAGATAAGAGATTTGTTTTAACTTGAAACCTTACAAATAATAATTGTTTTGCCATCATCAAAAAGGGGGAGATTGTTTGAATAGTTGCTATTTGAATGATTTATATTTGTGCAACTTATGTAGTTTTGATGATTCCAAACATTATTGTTCAGATGTATAGTTATCTCCTAACAATTTTAGAAGATTTGCACTTGCTCTTGTGTGTACTAACATTTCAGGAAAATCAGACTCCAGACTACGAAAACTTCAAATCAAATTCAACATATGATATTTTGTTTATTTGAAGTTTGTCTTTTCTTTGAATTAATTTTGAAAGGGAGTGATTGTAATTGAGTGATTAAAATCTCACACACATAAATTAGGAGATCTTGAAATTCTATACTGATCGTACAAGACGATATTTATCGTACTGGACGATCTGTTAGTTATCTCCTGTAGAGCACTTGGAACAAATAGGAACTTGCTTGAAAATTTTTTTTTTCTAAGTCCTATTCGTCCAGGACGAATTTTATTTTCGTCCCGGACGATGGGTTCTCTGTAAAATTTTCGTCCAGATGAATTTTATCATCGTACGAGGCGACCAGTGCTCTGGAAAATTTTCGTCCAAACGAAAATAAATATCGTACCGGACGATCAGCTCTCTGGAAAATTTTCGTCCAGACAAAAACAAATTATCGTCCGCGGCGATGGGTGCTCTAGAAAATTTTCGTCCAGACGAAATAAATAATCGTCTAGGACGATCGGCTCTCTGGAAAATTTTCATCCAGACGAACAAATTTTAGTCCAAACGATGAACCGACTTAGAACAGTTTTCAGCAGTTTCTAGAACCGACCTGGTAATAACCGTTCGTACTGGACGAACCTAGTTCGTATAGGAATTTCAGCTGTACGAAGTCATTTCGTACACATATACAAATTGGGTCGTTTCAGATCGTTTAAGTAAAATCGTCCAGGACGATCCATGATCGTACAGGACGATCCACTGCGTACAGAATTGGAAATTTGCAGTTTTGGGCGATTTTTCTTGTCTTTTCTATAAAAGGTCCAAATTAGACTGCCACCCAATCTTTTTGTCATTTGATCTTCGTGCCTCTTGAGAGAATAGCCAAGGAGAGAGTGGAAGAGAGCATTCAAAGGAGGATTCCTACCACTGGAGCGAGAAGGCTTCACTTGGATTGCTAAGGTAAGAGTCTCTACTTGTGAAATTGGATTTCTTCACTCTTTTCTTTCTTCTTTCTAGATTCTTGTGAGAAGATCATTCAAGAAGGTCCGGTTCTCTGCCGACACTTGGAGAGTGTGAACAGACGAGGGTTCTTTGCCCACACTAGGAGAGTGTAAAAGGGAGAAGGTTCTTTGCCTACACTTGCAGAGTGTGAACAGCCTTAGGGTTCTCTGCCCACACTAGGAGAGTGTGAAAGGACGACGGTTCTCTGCCAGCACTGTGGATTGTGTAAAAGGATGACGGTTCTCTGCCGCACCGGGTAGTGGTGAAAAGAGTGTTTTGTACAGGCTTCTCCGCCTTGCTGTGGGTGCTAAAGGAGAGTCACTTTGTGGTATTAGTGCAATACTCAGAGGGTGCCTCTGAGGAGTGGATGTAGGTCTGGTTATAGACCAAACCACTATAAATCTGGTGTCATTTACTTTATTGCTTTTACGTTTCCGCACTTTGAATTTCAGTTTTAACAACTCTGTGGTTGAAAAACATTTTCTACTAACTTTAAAAGAAAATTTTATTTCGGTTCAACTTTATTATTAAGAGGGTTTAAAGTGTTTTAAAACTACCAATTCACCCCCCTTTTGGTAGCCGTGGGACATTTACTTAGGCTTAACAACCTAATTACTGGACTCAACACAAAGCCCAATAAAATTTTCGGCATCATTGTAGGGGAAGTAATTTACTTTTTATAAATTTTAATTGTATTATTTAATTAGTTATATATTTAGACCTACTTATATCTTTTATTTATTTTAATTTATTTGATTTCTGATTATATATTTTTGGTTACATGCTTTATAGTCATACAAAGAAATTATTGTTATTTGATCTTGAAATTAAGAGAACCCATTCTAAAATTCAAAACTAAGAAGATTTTAAAAATGACTAAACTTTTATTAAATTAAAATCATTCTTGACCTCTTAAGCATTATGTAAACCCATTAGTAGATAAAATTCATCAGAGCATTAATATACCTATAATCTAAGCTAATAATTTTGCATTAAAATCTATCATTATTCAAATAGTTTAAAACTCTCAGTTTGGAAAAACTCCTATAGATGATCATAATTTATATTTATCTAACTTTTTAAAAATTTATGCAATATTTAAATACAATGATGTAAGTAATAATGCTATTAGACTTAAATTATTTTCCTTTTCTCTAAGATAGAAAGCTAAGATGTGGTTGAATTATTTAACGGGCTTCTCCGTCAGACTCCCTTATCGGCCATGCATCCTCCGAAATGGATTTGGACAAAGAACGATTCTTTACACCACCACAATCCGTCTCATCCGCGTCGGCTTCTTCCACCTCGACTCCCGATATTGATAATGCTTCCAATAATAGAGAGAACGAAGAGCGCTGCTCTTTTACTTATATCAACCGGGAAGTGCAGCGCCCACGAGGCAATGAAAGAAAGTTTTCTTCTTACAATTGTAAGAGATAAGTTCAAAGAATGGGAGTCCATTGGAAAAATGGATGGTCACCACATTGATAAAATAAATGAGGAACTGGCCCAAGCTTGAAAGCTCGAATTAGTCTAGAAAAAGGAGGAAATGGAACACCTATCAAAAGAATTGATGGAGCTGAACTGGACCAAGTTCGAAACAGCCCCAGCGGGGGGCCCTATAACTAGATGAGAATGAGGATGACTCTTAGTATGGACCAACATGATAAGTATTATAGATACACCTCAAACTTTAATGATATACTTGTTGGTATGTTGAGTAGCCCTTTCGTGGAGCATCTTAAAAAGATTGAGTTCCACTCTTCACCTACCTACAATCCCCTTATTTGGCAACCTCAAGAGAAAGAACATAATGATGATGATGAGGAAGAGGAGGAGGAAGACCCTAATTGAGAGAGTTTGGAGGCTACTTTGGTTGGGTAGCATATTTTTATTTTGAGTTGGAAATGGATATTGTGTTGTCATGAATAGTATGATTGGAGACTAATTAAAACATAGCAGGTATGAGAGGCAACCCACTTATGATAATATGCATGGTGCCTAGTGCACTAGTTATCTTGTAACATGGGTTATGTTCATGTTATGTTATCTCATATTTTATGCGTCTTTTATCATTTATATGAAAGCATGTGTAGTATCAATTATTATTTGTATTTTTATTTATATTTTACTAAAAATCCCCTCATGCTTAGAATTATTTTCATTATCTTCCATTAATCTCTTACATTCTGATTATTTAGTTAATCTTTATAAAAAGATAATTAAAAATTATGTAAAATTAGGATAATAATAAAATTCTAGATTATAAATCAAATGAATATTATTAATACTTCATAGACTGGAAAACTAATAATTAACTAACTTAGATTATTTAAGTTATTACTTTAATTTGAATTTATAAGTTAAACCTTTATCCATTAAATTTTTAAACGAAGATGAATAATTAGGATTAAAGATTAGATATGAGTAGATTAAATTGGAAATCATAAGTAACTTTAGTTTGGAATTGGTAATCTTATTAAATCCTTATATAAAATTTATAAAGATTATAAAAGAGTTTGAAGCAAAAAATTGATATTCAAAATCATTAATTATATACTTCATAAAATAAGAAAAAAAAAGGAATTGTGGAAATTATTCTAAAAAGAAAAATAAAATATGAGTGCATTAAAAATTAGTATCGATTGAAAGCATAAAATCTTACTACAATCCTATACTTCAATTCATAAAGGACAAAAAAAGAAAACTATTATAAATGATGGTGAACTAATAAAATTTCAATTTTAACTATTAATATATATATATAATCAATAAGGATGTCTAATTACTTTATTCTTTTTAAAATTTAAAAGTTAATAAATAAATTTATAATCTGTGAATTCAAATTAAGTAATAATAAGGATGTCTAATTAGTGTAATTATTAGTATCTCTCCAAACTAGATTTATAACTTTGTTCATTTTTACTACTTCCAAACCGTGATGTATTATTCTATATTTTAGTAATTTTAAATTGTTAGTTTTTACTTTGATTAATTATTTAATCAAAATTGAAAAATTTTTATTAGCCTGAAGACAAGCAAGAGTTTAACCTGTGGAGAATTTGATAAGTGTAAAAAATGTGTTATTTTATATGTTACATTTTTAATAAAAATGTATTATTTTAATTATATTGTGTAGGAAAAATATAAAAATGGCATAAAATTATAAATATCATCCAACATCGCAGTGTAGAATGAATGAACTTAGTGGAGCCATCAAGGACACCATTGAGCGCTACACTTGGATATAGCAATGCTATGTTCACTGTTTTCAAGCACCATGGTGTCAAAATGTCCAGCTTGGCAGCGTCATGTTCAGCCTTTAATCATTGCGATGTTATAATCTATCATGCCTTGGATCTAAATTTGCCACTCAAGCGCAACAACATATAAAAGTTAGTAGCATCACAGAGTAGTATAGTTGTAACTTTCAAAGGGCATGATCTTCTACTGATGCGACGTGATTGTTCACTAAGTAACTATTATACATCATCAAGCATCGTGGCTTTGCAAAAGTTTTAGCACCAAGGCACTAATTTATTTCATGGGCATCAAGGTGCGACTCTTTCAAGCGCCAAAACACCACATGTTTTTTTTTGTGTTATCCTATAAATAGTAGTGATGCTATATTTATAAAAGAATTCAGTAACTTGTCTAGTTTATGTACTTTTTATAGTACTTCTTTAGATCTCTTTTAGATTCAATTATAAGGGAGACTAGATAAGTGTTATATACAATCATTAGTGTTTAATCAGAATTTGTTTGAGCAATTATGTTATGGTAAGGAAGAAGTGCAGAGGGTATAAATTTATCCTACCTGATAATATCACTCTCTTATATTTTTTATTCTTCTATCATTTTAATGAAAATGAGTTTGCTTATCTTTTCTTCCATGTCTGACTAATTATCTAGTTTTGGAATGAAAATGTAGAGAACATCTTAATTAAGTATTAATGAAGATTCTTGTGCTCTAAAGTTAAATGAAGTATTCAATATTTTCTCACCCTTTATTTAATGCATATTGTTGCCGTATGTGTATTTAAAATCTAGAGTGATGTATAGCCTCAACGGAGGAATGCAAGAATAATCAAGAATATTGAAATAATATGTTTGCGTGCCTAGATATATGATATAAAATATGCTAGGTTCTTAAGGATATGATATACCTGTAGGACGTCTACAAATATCCTCCCCCCCCCCCCCCCCCCCCCCCCCCCTACAAGCTCAACATAGATCTAGGGATGCATATGCACTCAATTACATAAATAAGAGTTTCATTAGGAAAAATATGCAATTTACATTCATCAATCTAAAGCATTTTATTTAAATATTATATCCGTTATTTTTATCATTTTTAGTCAGTGATTGAATCTCCATAACAAACATTTTTATTTCAGTAGAATAATTTTGCAATAAGCATAAATAATAGTAGTTTATTGTTAGAAAGCATACTTCCTCATGGATTTGACACTCTACTGTATCACTTTATTTCTTGATTCAACATATATATTTGCAGATATTAAGTGGGGTTTATAATTTTTTTAAATATCAAAGAAAATCTAAGCAGTATTTAGGGGAGATAGATCCTTAAATATTTTTATAATTTAAAAGTGCACCTCACAGCCCCCATCAAAGTGGTAAATATTTTTAAGATTCTAAAGTTTAGACTTAAAGTTTGCTTAAATTAGAACATATTCTTTTGAGGGGATTAACGAAGTAGAGTACGGAAGAAAAAATTCTAAGAAGCTCAAATTTACTCTAGAATATCCTATGTTTAGATTTAAAGTTTTGAATTGAAATTTTAGTTTTTGAGTTGTTCATTTTATTAAAAAATTTAAACTTATATTTCGGATTGAGAAAATTCCCAGGAAGTGAGGAATTATAATGTAGTTGATTAGCCCCAAATTCTAAAGCTAAGGTGAGCACTAAAAAGTAGTTGCTCAAATCAAATCTAAAGAAATGCAATAGAACTTTTTTGTTTCAGCTTGTAAAGGGTTTAAGAATGCTTAACTATACTAAACTTGTAATCATGCATTGAGAGGACTAACAACTAAACCCAACTAATTAAGGCTTCGTTTGGGACGACTTTCTTTCTGCTTCTTAAAGCAGCTTTCTAGTATAAAAATTTTAATTTTTGTACTAAAAAACTGTTTTATGAAGCAGTAAGAAAATCGTCCCAAACGAAGCCTAAAAATACATGCAATCAAAGTAATTATCAAATTTAGGATGAAGTAGGATATTATTTATTCCAGGAATTGGGACTAACAAGTGTGTATAAATAAGAATTTTATAATGTTGATCAATGTTTTAGTGTCTGTTAATTTACTCCCTAACTAAGTATTTTAGTTTTCAGTTTTAGTCAAAAGTGATAATCAAACAACTTTTATTTTTAATATTTTAGGTTTAAAATTGCAATTAGTGATTTGACATATTTAGAGATTTCAAAATTATAAGGAAACTCCTAAAACAAAGCACAAAAAAACTAAATGCATGAAAATAGGAAAAATTCCTTTAGAAGAAAAACATAGCTTAATTTGTAACCTTTTGTTATTATTAGGTTATATTCATTATGAAATTTAAATGGAATGGAAACTCATTTTTTATGTTATTTTAATTTATTTAATTTTTTTGTTCTTTTGTATTTTTATGTATATATAGAAATTTGATGGTTATTTATCTAATTTTTCTTGAATTAGTAGAAAAACATTGGTTTTAGATTTATCTTTATTTTTTTGGTTTTGAACTTATCAAATTTTTACTTTGGGTTTAAGGATGTCAATAATTCATGAAACAACTATTTGAGGCTAAAGTTGACTAAAATATTCTTCTATAAGAACTTCAATTTTTTTTTTAATAAGCTTTAAATGAATTTTAAAAACTGTTAGAAAATTTCTCAAAGGTTTAGAACAAACTCAAAGATCTTTCATAAAACTTTGAACTCAATCAATCTTAATTTTTTCAAAGAATTTTAATTTAATCTGGAATTTTTTTTTTGAATTAACTCCAAATCAAATGAAATTGCTCATAGAGGTTTTGATTGGCCTTTGGAAGATTTCATGTAAATTTGAAATTAATTTGAGTTTTATTTGATTTTTTGTCATTTATTTTATATATTTGTGTAGTCTATTAAAAATTTGTTAAAATATGTCTTATAATTTCAATATTCAAGAACTTTGGCTCCCACTTATTCCAGTGGTCATATAAATATTAGAATATTTTATTTTATATTTTTTAATTTAGTTTTTGTTTTCTATTATTTTCAAATTATTGGACACTAAGGTGCGTTAATGACCATTAATGGCTGAAGGAATGAATTTCAGCTAACCAAAAGGTCTCAAATTCTCTAGAAATCTTTAAGTGGAACGAATAAACTATGCCTCTCCAACACAAAAAAATAAAAGGGGAAGACCAAGCTATCTAAGAAAGCCAAATAAAGGAACAACCAAAAGGAAAAGAGTAAGGAAAAGCTCCTTAATTAAAATGTGGGGTCCCCGATGGTATTTAGAGGGCACCAATAAAGCAAATAAAAGACCACTCCAGAAAGGGGCCCAACAATGATCTCATTTGATTGTGGCAACCACTACAATACACTCAAGAAGTCCTCAACATTTGTCAATTAAGGGGACCAAATGTGATGCCCCAATGATCTAATTTGTAAGAATTATTCTTTTAATCCTTTAAACCATCAACTATGAGAGCTATCTATAGTCATCAATCAGTGATAAATAATTTAACAAAAATCTATAATTTAAAATATCATGTAAACATTTATTCCTTTCCAAAAGTCATTTACAATACTCATGATCTACACATTAATCACATATATCCATCTTGTCCTAAGTATAAAAGAATAATTAAAATAAAAAGAATAGAAACTAAAGAACCCTTATAAATCTCACACTCCTGCTCCCTTGCCTTGACCTGAAATCATTAACCACATATAATGAGCTCAAAAAGCCCAGCAGGTCACCAACCTATAACTGAAATCAAAGCATGGTACATAAGCAATATGCATGTCAATCAGTCAATTCATAGCAATCACTTACACATGATCATTGAGTCAATGCAGAAATATAAATCAGTGCATAAACAGTAATTAATGCATAACCATTATCAATACAAAGAGAGTAGAATCCACAATCATCAGTAGTGGAATCAAAAAATAGTAGAAAAAATAATAAAGTTCAATGAATCAGTACATACGACAAATCCTTAAAGGAACCATCATATATATAACCTCAATCAAATCATTAAAGAAATCATCGTATCAGTAATATCAATCAAATAATTAAAGAAATAATCTCTGTCAATAATATCAGTCAGTATAAAATCATATAAAGCATCAAATCAATATATCGTTAGTAACTGTTGAAATCAGATCAATGAAATAAAATCATATCAAAATATACACTTGCTATCCAATTATTAGATTTACGATCACATGCAATCCAGTTAATTTATATCACGTGCTCAATGTATCAGAAGCATAATGTCAGTATAGTGACTGAGTGGTATTAGTGCCTATATCAGTGTCTGCTTCAGTATCAGTCTGTATCAGTATTAATAACAATCCAGTGACATGAGCAATAATACAATAATAGAGAAATTATGCAGTAACATTAAATCCATATAATAACTATAAATTCATATAATAATAAAAAAATACTTCAAAATATGAATTTTAGGATAGTAGTTATACTCAACAAGTAGAAGTGCTGGCTATTATGATGTTTTTCAGTGTTAGTAAATCGTTGGTTCAGTAAATTGAGTCATCACACTTTGCCCGTCGGCATAGTAATAATCTCCTTATAACTCCCAATCATTGTATCACATGAATTAATATAGAATAACATCAAATCTCAGTATTTAAAGGAAAGCCTGTCAGCCCACCATCTTGTATAGGTAAATCAGTCCTCCAATCAACGGGTCAACCAGTCTTTACTTATTTGTTTCACACACATATAATATTATCAATATACTATAACAGTAATAGCGATCAGCTATTACTCAAGCATATATCTACAATCATTTTAATGCATTATATATTTTTTATTTTTTTTATTTTAATGCATTATAATAAATAGTGCATAATTAAGCTTAATTAAGATGATGCCAAAATATCATAATGGTATACAACAAAAAATCCTATTAGACAAAAATGCATATTTTTAGAAAATTATCAAATTACCAGAAATCATGTAAAACATCATTTCAAAACTTTAATTGTACTGAATCACTATTTTTTAGCATCCAAATAATTTTCTATTTGATAAAAACCTCGTAGATATCAAAATGCCTGGTATAAAATCTTAAATAAATACTCAAAATACTCATAAGCATATTCTCTATAACATATAAAAAGTTAAGCGGTGAAAGTTTTGTCAATACAAAGTTATGCACGTTTTTTGATAACGGAAACACAAATTTGAGAAGAAAAATATCAAAAACATAAAATCTTTGAAATCATAAATAGGCTATGGATTCCTTACTTTCAGATGAGCAATTCTTCCAACTGTGTCGACGGACAAAAATCGCTCCGCAGCCTCCGAAACTAAGCTTTTTTTCTTCATTCCTTCTCTTTCTTTCTCCTCTTTTCTCTCTCCTCTTTTCTCTCTCTTTAAAATGAGTCAAACAGTGTATTTAAAAGATATTTTTGATCGTACGGATGATATTTACATTCGTACCGGGACGATCGGCTCTGGACTGCATTTAGACCACATTCGTACGAACGATATTTAATTTTTGTACCAGGACGATTGGCTCTGTTTTGCACTTGTTTAGTTTGTACAGATGATTTGTAGAGATGAAATTAAAAATTTCAACTATTCATCTTGTACTAAATCAATTCGTACTGGGCAAACCTGCACCAAAAATATTGAAATATGAAGGGTTTTACAATCTACCTAGCTTAAGAAAAATATCGTCCTCGACATTTCTCTTAAGAACTCAAACATAAAATCAATATAAAAACAAATCTATCCAATCAAAACTTAAATCAAATCAAATCAAAGCCAAAACTCATCAAAATCAAACAGTCATGCAATTCATTCTATCACATGTCATTCAACTATGCATGAAAACTAATGCACGTTAATCTACCCAATCTACCCAACTCTCAATCAAATCTTACAACTTTGATAACATTCAATTCTTCCAATAACACTACTCTAATACCAATTGTGATGTCCCAAGGATCTAACTTGAAAGAATTATTCTTTTAATCCTTTAAACCATCAACTACCAGAGCTATCTATAGTCACCAATCAGTGATAAATAGTTTAACAAAAATCTAAAATTAAAAACATCATGTAAACATATATTCCTTCCCAAAGTCATTTACAATACTCAGGATCTACACAATAATCACATATATCCATCATATCCTAAGTACAAAAGAATAGTTAAAATAAAAAGAATAGAACCTAAAGAACTATGATAAATCTCACACTCCTGCTCTCTTGTCCTGACCTGAAATCATTAACCATATATAATGAGCTTGAAAAGCCCAGCAGGTCACCAACCTATAACTAAAATCAAAGCACGGTACAGAAGTAATATGCATGTTAATTAGTCAATTCCTAGCAATCACTAGCTTACACATGATTTATTTAGTCAATGCAGAAATATAAATCAGTGCAGAAGTAATAATTAATGCATAACTAGTATCAATACAAAGATAGTAGAATCCACAATCATCAGTAGTGGAATAAGTAAATAGTAGAAAAACCAAATAGCTCAATGAACTAGTACATACGTCAAATCCTTAAAGGAACCATCGTATCTATAACCTTAATCAATTCATTAAAGAAATCATCGTATAAATAATATCAATCAAATCAATAAAGAAATCATCTCCAATAATAATATCAGTCGATATAAAATTGTATAAAGCATCAAATTAAAACATCATTGGTAACTGTTGAAATCAGATCAATGAAATAAAATCATATCGGAATGTACACTTGCTATCAAATTATTCAATTTATGATCACATGTAAACTAGTTAATCTATATCACGTGCTCAGTGTATCACATGCATAATGTCAGTATAGTGACTCAGTAGTATCAGTGCCTATATCAGTGTCTCCATCAATATCAGTCTGTATCAATATCAATAACAATCTAGTGACATGAGCAATAATGCAATAACAGTGAAATCATGTAGTAATAGTAAATCCGTACAGTAATGATAAATCCATACAATAATAAGAAAATACTTTAAAACATGCATTTCAGTATAGTAGTCATACTCAATAAGTAGAAGCGCTGGCTATTACGATGTTATTCAATGTTAGTATCAGTGTTATAAACTATTGGCTCAGTAAATAGAGTCGTCACCCTTTGCCCGTCAGCATAATAATAATCTCCTTATAAATCCCAATCAGTGTATCATGTGAATTATTATAGGATAACACCAAATCATAGTATTTAAAGGAATGCTCGTCTGTCCACCATCCTGTGCAGGAAAATCAGTCCTCCAACCAATGGATCAACCTGTCTTTACTTGTTTGTTTCACACACATATAATATTATCAATATACTATAATAGTAATAGTGACTAGCTATTACTCAAGCATATATCTACATTCATTTTAATGCATTATAATAAATAGTGCATAATTAAGTTTAATTAAAAGGATGTCAATATATCATAACAGTATACAATAAAGAATCTTATTAGACAAAAATGCACATTTTTAGAAAATTATCAAATTACCAGAAATAGTGTAAAACATCATTTCAAACTTTAATTGTACTGAAGCACTATTTTTTGCATGCAGATAATTTTCTATTCGACAAGAACCCCACATATATCAAAATACCAGATGGAAAATCTCAAATAAATACTCAAAATACTCGTAATCACATTCTCTATAACATACAAAAAGTTATGAGGTGAAAGTTTTGTCAATAAAAAGTTATGCACATTTTTCGATAATGGAAACACAAATCTGAGCAGAAAAATACCAAAAATACAAAATCTTTGAAAAAAAATAGGCTATGGACTTCTTAATGCGAGATGAACAATTCTTTCAACTACGTCGATAGACGAAAATCACTCTGCGGCCTCCGAAACCAAGCCTTTTCCTTTTCTTCCTTCTCTTTCTCTGTCCTATTTTCTCTCTCTTCAAAACGAGTCAAACGGTGGATTTAAAAGATATTTTCGATCGTACAAATGATATTTATGTTCGTACCAGGACGATCGGCTTAGGACTGCATTCAGACCACATTCGTATGGATGATATTTGATTTTCGTACCAGGATGATTGGCTCTATTTTGCACTTGTTCAGTTTATACAGACGATTTATACAGACGAAATGAAAAATTTCAACTGTTCGCCCCGTACTAAATCAGTTCATATTGGACGAACCTGCACCAAAAATCTTGAAATCTGAAGGGTTTTACACCAAATCCCCACCCAAGATCTCCTCGATTAATGTTTTCCTCTTTCTTAGGGCAGTGGTGAAAGGCTACAGTAGCTGATGTTCTTTATGTACAAGACCATGAGACATTCTAGGTCTTTTTTGAAGAGATTTAGGATGTTGTTAGAGATATCCCTATACTGAGATTTTTGAGCAGTGAAGACAATAGGCTTTGGGATGGAAATGATTGACGTTGGAATGGGGCATGTCATTTCATGTCCTCTAAAAGGTGTGGCATGAAGATGGGCTTCCTGCTTAGGCTTTCGCCTTCTAGTGATGATGTTCCAAATACCCAATTGACTCGCATGAAAGGAAGAGGTGGAAGGTTGAGAAAATGGAGGATCATAGTACTGAGTATGCACACGAATAGCTTGATTATGCATTTCCGTAAGATTGAATAGTGCTTTCAACATGTATATCAGGCTACTGTAGCCTTGCGATGGAAAGACTCCACTTTATGGCCAATAATTCTATAATGGAAACAAAAATGAGAAACAACCCCATACTAAACTCTTTGAAAAAATCTGCCATTTAGGCCCTTAATGCAAAATTCTGAGGAAAGTTTCTGTGTCAAATCAATGCCAACACAAACTCTAGCATAAGAACTCTGACCATAAGAGAATGATTGCCTTAATCAACCAAAGAGGTTCTCCAATCATAATGGCCAGACGGGAAATATATGATCAATTACTCTTATCGGGAATTGGAGAGAGAAGCTCCACAAATTGAGGAAGGATTTGGAAGAGGCTTTCGGTTGCATTCTTTGAAAATGGAAGATGGTGGATGATCATCCTTGGATGACCGGAACACCAAATCCCTTAGATCTACTACGCATCCAACAATGTTGGATACCAAAGGTAGTTTTTCATTCAATCGTAGCTTTTCTAGTTTTTTTAACACTCCTCTTGTGATTAGAGAGGGAGGTTTAGTCTCCAAGAAAAAAAAATTGTGTTGGAGAGTGGTAACGGAAAAGAAGTAATGGATGCTGTGAAAGGTCAGCCTGTTTCACCCTTGCCGGTTTTGATCCCTAGAGCAAATGATTTGGAGGCTTCCTCTTGAGGTTGCTTGGATCACAATTTGGATAATTCTAATGTGTGGATTAGAAAACTACATATTAAAATTAATTTGGATAAAATTCATGATGGAAGTGAAGATGCTAATGTGGTAAAACTTGACTTGGAAAATGAAAAATCCAATGTTCATGTTTTAAGGAATTCATTGGTGGTGAAGATTATTTGCAAAAACTTGCCCTTCTCAAGTTGTGCTTTTGAATTAAGGATGAAATAGGTTAAATTTGGAGGATTTCACATAACATCACTTGGATTAGATTAGTTCATGTGCTATTTTCATTCACAGGAAGCAATAGAAGAAGTTCTCAATGGAGGTCCTTGGTATGTGGGTGGATTTATCATTGCACTAGATAAATGGTCTCCCAATTTTTCTCCTTATTCCTTGGATGGGATTTCTTCTCCCGTTTGGGTTCGTCTTCCTCACTTGCCATTACACTGCTGGGATGAAACCAATATAACGAGAATTGTTTCAAGTATCAGGACTCCTTTATTATTGGATGGTAACATGTTTAGATGGGGGAGAAGGGAATTCGCTAGAGCTTGCGTTCAGGTAAATTTGAACTCGAAACTCCCTTGTGGTACTTGGGTTGAAGGTATCCATGGCAGATTTTTTCAGAAATTTGAATTTGAAATTTATCTTCTATTTGTTTCAAATGTGGAAGAATTGGACATATAGATGTGGTATGTCCAAATGGTTTTCAAAATCTAGATCTGATTGATAAGGAGGTTCCCAAAGTTTCATTACTAGTTGAAGATAGTTCATATGGACCTTGGATGCATGTGAAATTCAAATCTAAAAAAGGCTTAAAAGTGTTAAAAGGAATTCTTCTAAAAATCATGTTGAAGACTCTCATCCAGATCGCCGGATAATCTCTGGTGGATAAATTTCAGATCGTCTTCCTAAAATCAAGGAAGGAGTTGAAGTTGTTGGTTGCCTTAATTAAAATTTGGTGGTTGAGCCGGTTGTAGCTCTTAATACAAATTTTGAAAACAATCAATCTGGTACGTTGATTGCTGAAATTAGAGATGATTTTGCTGAAGTTGATTTGGTGGTTCCAATAGATAATGAAAATTATTCCATGGATCAACAAAGTAATGCTGGAAATTCGGGATTTCAAAATTTAAATTTTGAAATCCCACATGTCATGGAGGCAGATAAGGAAGCGATAATAACTAAAATTAAATTGGATCCAATTGTTCAAAAGGTTGTTGAGGAGTTGAAGCTAATTTTTTCTCCAACAAATCCAGCTAGGCATTTGTTGAAGGACGGTACAATTGAAGGAAATAATGAATCTGCTGTTATTTCAGAGGATCATCCAAAGGTTGTTGGAAATTTGGAAATTCAAATTCCACATACGATGGAGGCATAAGGAGAAATCTAAGGAGCAGAATTCAGATCTGAGTCCTACTGAGGATGTTGAGTCTAGTAAATAGGTTGTTAGACCTAAGTTAATGTCCCAACGCTACCAAGAGGGGGGGGGGGGGGGGTGAATTGGTATTTTAAAAATTTAAACCCTCTTTGAAATAGTGTTGAACCGAAATAAAAATTTTTATTAAGTTTTTATAGAAAACGTTTTTCAACCACAGAGTTTTTTAAACCAAAAAATAAATGCGGAAAAGTAAAAACAGTAAAGTAAATGACACCAGATTTATAGTGGTTCGGTCTAAACCAGACCTACATCCACTCCCTAGAGGCACCCTCAGAGTATTGCACTAATACCAATAGTGACTCTCCTTTTGCACCCACAGCAAGGCGGAGAAGCCTTTACAAAACACTCTTTTCACCACTACCCGGTGCGGCAGAGAACCGTCAAATTTTTACACAATCCCTATTGTTGGCAGAGAACCGTTCATCCTTTCACACTCTCCTAGTGTGGGTAGAGAACCCTTCATCCTTTCACACTCTCCTAGTGTGGGCAGAGAACCCTTCGTCCTTTCACATTCTCCTAGTGTGGGTAGAGAACCCTTCGGCTGTTCACACTCTCCAAGTATCGGCAGCGAACCGGATCTCCTTGACATATTTTCTCACAAGAATCTAGAAGGACGAAAGATAAGAGTGAAGTAATCCTAATTCACAAGTAGAGATTCTAACCTTTAAACTCCAAGTGAAGCCTTCACACTCCAGTGGTAGGAATCCTCCTTTTAATGCACTCTTACACTCTCTCGTTGGCTATTCTCTCAAGAGGCATGAAGATCAAATGACAAAAAGATTGGGTGGCAGTCTAATTTGGACTATATATACAAAAGACAAGAAAAACCGCCCAAAAACTGTAAGTTTTCAATTATGTACGTAGTTAATCGTCCCATACGATCGTGGATCGTCCTGGACGATATTACTTAAAAGCCTTGAAACGAACATGTTTGTATATGTGTACGAAATGTTTTCGTACAAGCTGATCGTACCGTACGAACCAAGTTCGTCCGATACGAACGATTATTACAAGGTCGGTTCCAAAAACTACAAAAAAACCGTTCTAAGTCAAGAGAGCAGATCGTCCTGGATGATAGTTAATTTTGTCTGGATGAAAATCTTACAGAGACCAGATCGTCCTAGACGATATTTAATTTCGTCTGGATGAAAATCTTACAGAGAGCAGATCGTCCTTGACAATAATTAATTTTGTCTGGACGAAAATCTTATAGAGACCAGATCGTCCTGGACGATATTTAATTTTGTCTGGACGAAAATCTTACAGAGAGCAGATCGTCCTTGACGATAATTAATTTCGTATGGACGAAAATCTTACAGAGAACAAATCATCCCGGACAATATTTAATTTCGTCCTGGATGAATAGGACTTAGAAAAATTTTTTTGGCTAGTTCCTATTCGTTCCATGTGATCTTAATAGGAGATAACTGTCTGATAGTCCCGTACGAACTGATATCATCCCGTACGATCAGTATAAATTTTATATGATCTCCTTATGTGTGTGTGCATATTTTTATTCACTCATTTGCAATCACTCCCTTTCAAGTTTATTTCTAAGAAAAATACAAGCTTCAAATTCACAAAGTATCTCATGCTGAATTTTGATTTGAAGTCTTCATAGTCTGGAGTTCGATTTTCCTGAAATGTTAGTACACACAAGAGCAAATACAAATCTTCTAAAATTGTTAGGAGATAACTACACATTTGAACAATAATGTTTGGAATCATCAAAACTATACAAGTTGCAAAAATGTAAAACATGCAAATAGCAACTATCTTAACAGAGGAACCAAATAATTCAGAAATGTTTGTTAATATTAATGAAACAAAAGATGGTTTTTTTAAAACCATTTCTCCTAATCCATCAATCAGCTTGAAGTTCAAAAAAATTGTCTTATTGAAGAATAAAAAAGTCTCTTCTTTGGTGCTTGGTTCTTCCAATTCTAAACACAAGCTGTTCAAAGAACTACAAGATCCTGGACCGGTGAAAGATCAAACTAGAAGAAGGATTACTGATCTCAGAATGAAGAACGATTTGAGAAGTTCTTCCCAAACATCTCAATTGAAGGAAATAATGAATCTGTTGTTATTTCAGAGGATCATCCAAAGGTTGTTGGAAAATTGGAAATTCAAATTCCACATACGATGGAGGCATAAGGAGAAATCTGAGGAGCAGAATTCGGATCTGACTCCTACTGAGGATGTTGAGTCTAGTAAATAGGTTGTTAGACCTAAGTTAATGTCCTAAGGCTACCAAGTGGGGGGGGGGGGGTGAATTGGTATTTTAAAAATTTAAATCCTCTTTGAAATAGTGTTGAACTGAAATGAAAATTTTTATTAAGTTTTTATAGAAAACATTTTTCAACCACAGAGTTTTTTAAACCAAAAAATAAATGCGGAAAAGTAAAAACAATAAAGTAAATGACACCAGATTTATAGTGTTTCGGTGTAAACCAGACCTACATCTACTCCCTAGAGGCACCCTCAGAGTATTTCACTAATACCAATAGTGACTCTCCTTTTGCACCCACAGCAAGGCGGATAAGCCTTTATAAAACACTCTTTTCACCCCTACCCGGTGCGGTAGAGAACCGTCGAATTTTTACACAATCCCTATTGTTGGCAGAGAACCGTCCGTCCTTTCACACTCTCCTAGTGTGGGCAGAGAACCCTTCATCCTTTCACACTCTCCTAGTGTGGGCAGAGAACCCTTCGTCCTTTCACATTCTCCTAGTGTGGGCAGAGAACCCTTCGGATGTTCACACTCTCCAAGTATCGGCAGCGAACCGGATCTCCTTGACATATCTTCTCACAAGAATCTAGAAGGACGAAAGAAAAGAGTGAAGTAATCGTAATTCACAAGTAGAGATTCTAACCTTTAAACTCCAAGTGAAGCCTTCACACTCCAGTGGTAGGAATCCTCCTTTGAATGCACTCTTACACTCTCTCCTTGGCTATTCGCTCAAGAGGCACGAAGATCAAATGACAAAAAGATTGGGTGGCAGTCTAATTTGGACTATATATACAAAAGACAAGAAAAACCACCCAAAAACTGTAAGTTTTCAATTATGTACGTAGTTGATCGTCCCATACGATCGTGGATCGTCCTGGACGATATTACTTAAAAGCCTTGAAACAAACCTGTTTGTATATGTGTATGAAATGTTTTCGTACAAGCTGATCATCCCGTACGAACCAAGTTCGGCCGGTACGAACGATTATTACAAGGTCGGTTCCAAAAATTGCAGAAAAACTATTCTAAGTCAAGAGAGCAGATCGTCCTGGACGATAATTAATTTTGTCTGGACGAAAATCTTATAGAGAGCAGATCCTCCTGGACGATATTTAATTTCGTCTGGACGAAAATCTTATAGAGAGCAGATCGTCCTTGACGATAATTAATTTTGTCTGGACAAAAATCTTATAGAGACCAGATCGTCCTGGACGATATTTAATTTTGTATGGACAAAAATGTTACAGAGAGCAGATCATCTTTGACGATAATTAATTTCGCCTGGACAAAAATCTTACAGAGAACAAATCATCTCGGACGATATTTAATTTCGTCCTGGACGAATAGGACTTAGAAAAATTTTTCTGGCCAGTTCCTATTCGTTCCATGTGATCTTAATAGGAGATAACTGTCTGATCGTCCTGTATGAACTGATATCGTCCAGTACGATCAGTATAAATTTTATATGTTGTTCTTATGTGTGTGTGCATGTTTTTATTCACTCCATTACAATCACTCCCTTTCAAATTTATTTCTAAGAAAAATACAAGCTTCAAATTCACAAAGTATCTCATGCTGAATTTTGATTTGAAGTCTTCGTAGTCTGGAGTTCGATTTTCCTGAAATGTTAGTACACACAAGAGCAAATACAAATCTTCTAATATTGTTAAGAGATAACTACACATTTGAACAATAATATTTGGAATCATCAAAACTATACAAGTTGCAAAAATATAAAACATGCAAATAGCAACTATCTTAACAATCTCCCCATTTTTGATGATGACAAAACAATTATTATTTGTATGATCTCAAATAAAAAAATCTCTTAAACTCCCCCTGAATTGATGAATACATGAAAATAAGGAGGCATTTTGAATTAAAGAACAACAAAATACAAGATAATAACACAAACTAAATAACACAAAATCAAAATACAAACAAACACAATAATTTCTCCCCCTTTTTGACAACAACAAAAAGTGAAAAAGAAATAGACAAGAAATGTATGAAATTCTATGAAATTCATTTGAAAATTTAATCTAAAGAGTGATTGACATAAGATATGCAATCTAAAACTAATAACATTAGGTAAATCATAGAAATTCATAGAATTTAAGAAGTGATATAACATTGTAAGTAAGAAGAATTTATCAAAGACATGATTCAATTTAGACATTTGAGATATAGAAAATCATTACAAGAGAGATGAATAAAAATTATATATTTCAAAGTTCAATAGAAATATAAATGAATATAAGATCAATTTGAATTAAGAGATTGAAAGAATCTGGAAAGAAGAGAATTATCACATGTGGCGCTTTGCGCTTCTTTATCAAATTTTTGGCATATTTTTTTTGCATCTTTTTACATTGGGCTTATTTTGTGCCTCTTTTTCACATTTGCGAACATTTGCGCATTCCTTTTGATTTTTGTACTCTTTTTACAATTTTCTAGAGTAATTAAAACCAATTCTTTCCAATATCAATAATATAAAATTTCAAAATTTTCTAAGTGCATAAATATCACTTGAGCAAAGAAATATAAAATAAGAAAGCATCTAAATTGCAATAATAATATTAATTTTTATGTAGTCTAAATGAATAGACATGAAATTAAAAATTCTAATTATAACAAGTTATAAACAAATTTTAAATTTAGAAAGACTAGATTTTCTAATGAAATTAATCTCAAATTACAATCTAATTTAAGCACAATTAAGATTAAAAAGACTAATGATATTCATAAAAACTAAACACATTTAAAAAACAATTCAAATTTAAAGCAAATACAACATATATTGATATTAATGAAAAAGATTACAAAATCACTTCATAATATCAATACCAAAAAAAAAAAAATACACTGAACTTTTAACACAACTAAAACAAACTAAAATAAACACTAATAAAAAAAAATCTAGAAAATCATCACCCAAATCTCTATTCTTCTGGAGGAGGAGGAGGAATGCCACCAAATAAGTTGAAGTAGGAAGTCATCAACATAACATTGGTATTAATTTCATGAACTTCATTTCTTATACTACCAATGTCCTGTTGCTGCTACTGAAGTTGAGCATCAATTTGATCAAATCGTTGATCAAAATGAGTCTCAAGTGTATCAAATTTCTCAATCAGATTCTGATAATTTAATTGAGGTGCAGATGATTGCTCTCATTCTTCTTCTTCTTCAGAAGCATTGGCAGGTGCTTTCTCTTTTTGCTCCTTGAAGATTGCTCTAAAAGAAGCATCATTGTAGTAGACCGACTCTTCATATTCTTCATCAGGATGCATTAGATTATATTTTTTCCAAAATATATGTAATCAAGTGACCCAATGATATATTCCTTTTTCTTTTCTGATCAGCATGTCCAATTTCAGAAAGCCCATAAAGATGGTCTAAGATAAGTTGGGCTTCATCAATAGGACTATCTCTCATAATAAAAAAAGTCACAACAGAAAGGAGTGGAGTAATGTTGATCCTATCACCAGCTTTTGGAATAATAGAAGATCTAAGAATAGCTGGATGATTCGAGCATTTTTGGTCATTCCAGAAACTCTAGCAATATGATAATTTAAGCCATTTCCTCTAATCACCCTATTGATTTCGTACCACTTGAAGGTGTTATTGTTCATAAGGGTGTGGGCTCTAGAACCTTCAGTTCTTAAGTTAAGAAAAGCACCTAATGTTAAAATAGTTGCTATTTGCATGCTTTACATTTTTGCAACTTGTATAGTTTTGATGATTCCAAATATTATTGTTCAAATGTGTAGTTATCTCCTAACAATTTTAGAAGATTTGTACTTGCTCTTGTGTGTACTAACATTTCAGGAAAATCAGACTCCAGACTATGAAAACTTCAAATCAAATTCAACATGAGATACTTTGTGAATTTGAAGCTTGTATTTTTCTTTGAATTGAATTTGAAAGGGAGTGATTGTAATTGAGTGAATAAAAATACACATACACACATAAGGAGATCCTATATAAGTTATACTAATCGTACGGGACAATATCCGATCGTACGGGACGATCAGACAGTTATCTCCTATTGAGCACATAGAACGAATAGGAACTGGCTTGAAAAATTTTCTAAGTCCTATTCATCCGGGACGAAATAATTATCGTCCAGGATGATCTGGTCTCTGTAAAATTTTTGTTCAGACGAAATTAATTATCGTCAGAAAATGATCTGCTCTCTGTAAAAATTTCATCCAGACGAAATTAATTATCGTCCAGGACGATCTGGTCTCTGTAAAATTTTCGTCCAGACGAAATTAATTATCGTCAGAAAACGATCTGCTCTCTGTAAAAATTTCATCCAGACGAACAAATTTTTGTCCTGACGATTAACCGACTTAGAACAGTTTTAAGCAGTTTTCTAGACCGACCTAGTAATAACCGTTCGTACCGGACAAACTTAGTTCGTACGGAACGATCAGTGTGTACGAAGACATTTCGTACACATATACAAATAAGGTCGTTTCAAAGCATTTAAGTAAAATCGTCCAGGATGATCCACGATCGTACGGGATGATCCATTGCGTACAGAATTGAAATATTGCAGTTTTGGGCGATTTTTCTTGTCTTTTGTATATATAGTCCAAATTAGACTGCCACCCAATCTTTTTGTCATTTGATCTTCGTGCCTCTTGAGAGAATAGCTAAGGAGAGAGTGGAATAATGCATTCAAAGGAGGATTCCTATCATTGGAGCGTGAAGGCTTTACTTGGAGTTCAAAGGTAAGAATCTCTACTTGTGAATTGGGATTATTTCACTCTTTTCTTTCTTCCTTCTAGATTTCTTATGAGAAGATCAGTCAAGGAGATTCGGTTTTGCTGATGACACTTGGAGAGTGTGAATAGTCGAAAGGATCGCTTCCTACACTTGGAGAGTGTGAACAGCCAGAAGGGTTCTCTGCCCACACTAGGAGAGTGTGAAAGGACGGAAGGGTTCTCTGCCCACACTAGGAGAGTGTGAAAGAACGGAAGGGTTCTCTGCCCACACTAGGAGAGTGTGAATGGACGAAAGGATTCTCTGCCCATACTAGGAGAGTATGAAAGGACGGATGGTTCTCTGTCAACACTGGGGATTGTGTAAAAGGATGACGGTTCTCTGCCGCACCGGGTAGTGGTGAAAAGAGTGTGTTGTAAAGGCTTCTCCGCCTTGCTGTGGGTGCAAAAGAAGAGTCACTATTGGTTTTAGTGCAATACTCAGAGGGTACCTCTGAGGAGTGGATGTAGGTCTGGTTATAGACCGAACCACAATAAATCTAGTGTCATTTACAGTTTTTTATGTTTTCTCATTTTATTTTAATTTTAACAACTCTGTGGTTGAAAAATATTTTCTAGAAAAACTTTAAAAGAAAAATTTTCATTTCGGTTCAACTTAATCTTCAAA
Source organism: Dendrobium huoshanense (assembly GCA_016618105.1). Taxonomy (NCBI): domain Eukaryota; kingdom Viridiplantae; phylum Streptophyta; class Magnoliopsida; order Asparagales; family Orchidaceae; genus Dendrobium; species Dendrobium huoshanense. The sequence continues at coordinate 13,848,311 of CM028351.1, forward strand.
GAGGGATTAAATTTTTAAACTACCAATTCACCCCCCTCTTGGTAGCCTTGGGACATTAACTTAGGCTTAACAACCTAATTACTAGATTCAACAAGTGGTATCAGAGCATCGTTTCAAAATCATAAGTTTGAACTACTTTTTGATTAAAGTAGATGGCTATATTTGGAAACCGAAACACACCTGAGGGTTACTCTATCATTAGACCTCCACTGTTTGACAGTATTCCTTTTAATTTTTGGAAAACACGCATGTCTACTTTCTTACAATCACTTGATTATCGCATGTGGATGCTAGTCCAGGAAGGTTACACAAAACCAACTAGATTAGTTGATGGAATTAGGGTAGAAACACCTTATGCAGATTGGACTATAGAAGAACGTGACTTAGCATAATTAAATGCCAAATGTTTAAATAGTTTCTTTTGTGCTTTAAAATTTAAAAACTACATGCGTGTTTCCACTTGCAAAAGCGGAAAGGACATATGGGATAGACTTTGTATAACTTATGAAGGGACAAATGAAGTTAAGCAATCAAGACTCAATATCTTGTTACATGACTATGAATTGTTTCGCATGAAGCCTAATAAATCTATTTCAGACATGTACACAAGATCACACAAATTGTCACTTCTTTGCATGCACTTGGTAGGGAATTAACTAATACTGAAATGGTCAATAAGATTCTTCATTTTTTACCTACTGCTTATGATGCTAAAATTACTGCAATTACAGAGTCTAAAGATCTGAACATTTATTCTATTGACAATCTTTTTGGTTCACTCATTGCTTATAAGCAAGGAGTAAGTCAAAGAAAGATTGATGTAGGTGAACCACGAAAGGACAAGAATATTACACTAAATGTGGAAGAGTCAGAGAGTGAACACTCACAAGCTGAGGATGAAGACGATATTGCATTGATGACTAGACAATTTAGAAGCTTTTTAAAGAGGAAGCAGAAGAGACGCCAACAATGAAATAGAGGTAAGTATAATAGAAATGGCAAGGTTTCTAATGAAGTGATTTGTTATGAATGCAGGAAACCAGGTCATATAAAGACTGATTGTCCAAAACTCAAAGCCACTCCTAGCAAGGAGAAGATAGAGGAGAAACCAATGGTAAAGAAGGGCAAGAAGAAGTTTCAAAGAGCTTTCTGGGTGGACTCAGCTTCAGACTCATCTGAGACTGAAAAAGAAGAAGAAGTCACCAACCTTTGCTTGATGACAGATAATGTTGAACAATCAGATCAAGAAGAGGTATGTGATTTAACCTATGATGAATTGTTTGAAGTTTCTGAACACATGCATGATGCATATAGAAAAATGAAAAAGATGCATGCTAGTTTAGGTTTAGAATTGGAAGAGCTTAATAAGGAACACGAAATCCTTAGGAAAGATCATGCTTTAATAGATAACAACCACATGAAACTACTTGATGAATATGATGACTTGAATAAAAATTTTGAGAATTTAAAATCATCCTATGCTGAACTTGAAAAAGAATTTAAGAATTTTAAGGATGAATCTGAGAGCAAGACATATAGAATCAATTATACGAATTGAATCTTGGAAGATATGAATTCATTTTACAAACTCATAATAAGAGCTCTCGAGGATAATAGGAATCCCCCTAAACTTGAAGATTTTACAAATCCTAAATATTATCCTAAATTCATGAAATCTCTTAGAAGACAATCATATGGAAGAAAACATAGGAATATTTTTCCTAATGTTAAATGTAATAATTGTGGATTTTTGGGACATATAGCTCACACCTGCACTTTAAAGATGAAAACTAATTCGGTGTGAAAAACAAAGATGCATAAACCTAGACATATCATACATGCATCTGATTATAAATCTCATAAAGGTGAACCCAAACTTGTTTGGGTTCCCAGGTCTAACATTAGAGAATTTTGCAGGAGTGCTCTCACACAAGACCTCGTGAGAGCATATGGTACCTTGACAGCGGATGTTCAAAGCATATGACTGGAGATACTGCTCAATTCATAACGCTGGAAGCCAGGAGTGGAGGCAAGGTTACACTTGGAGTTAATACCACAAAGAAAGTGGTTGGATCAGGTATGATTGGAAATTTGAAAAACTTTTTCATAGACAATGTGTTATTAGTTGAAGGCTTAAAACATAATTTGCTAAGCATAAGTTAGCTATGTGATAAGAGCTATAATGTAAAATTTTTACCTACTAGCTGCATAATAAGCCTAAATGGAAAAAATGTTTTAAATGGAAAAAGGGTAAACAATGTCTACATGCTAGATTTAAATTATATTCAATCTCCTACTGCTTTTTGTTTGAAAACTGTTTCTGATGAATCATGGCTTTGGCATAGGAGACTTTGTTATTCTAGTATGAAAAATCTTAGGAGAATTACCCAAAAGAACTTAGTGAGAGGTATACCAAAACTAGACTTTACTAAGGACCACCTTTGTGATGCATGTCAATTAGGAAAACAAGTGAAGTCCTCTTTTAAGTTCAATAAAGATCTTAGGATCAGTAAACCTTTAGAAATTCTACACATTGATCTTTTTGGACCTGTAGGCACTGTAAGTCTAGGAGGGAAGGTATACGGATTTGTTATAGTAGATAATTTCTCAAGATTCATTTGGGTTAGATTTCTTTTTCATAAGAGTGAATAATTTGAGGAATTTAGAAAATTTTTACTTGGATTCAAAGAAAACTAGGGAGTGAAATAATTTATATACAAAATGATTATGGAGAAAAATTTGAAAATGAAATATTTAAAAATTTCTGTAAAGAAAAAGGGATTGATCACATTTTTTCTGCACCTAGAACCCCTCAACAAAATGGGGTAGTTGAAAGGAAAAACAAAACATTAATAGAAGCCGCCTGAGCAATGTTAGCAGAATACTCACTTCCTAGATATTTTTGGGCTGAGGCGGTTAGTTCTGCATGTTATGTTCTGAACAGGGTGAATGTGAGATCAAATTTGAATAAAATACCCTATGAGTTGCTAAAAGGTAGGACACCTAATTTGTCTCATTTGCATGTATTTGGTTACAAGGTGTTCATACATAATAATAGAAAATCTGCCTTATGAAAATTTGATCCAAAATCAGATGAAGGAATTTTTGTTGGATATTCAAGTGTTGGAAAATCTTATAGGGTATTCAACAAAAGAACTTTAGTCATTGAAGAAACCACACATGTTGTATTTGATGAATCTGGAAATTTGGAAGAGCCAAATGTTGTTGAAGAAGAGATTGAAGAAAACTTCCAAAAGATTGATAGATTAAATTTGGAAGATAATGTGGAAGAGAATTTGGAAAGAGAAACCCTTTGCCTAGAGATTTGAGATTTTCTAAAAATTACCAAAAAGAATTGATTATAGGTGAACCAAGTGAGGGTGTTAGAACTAGGTGTGGATTAAACAAGGAAGTTAACCATTCAGCCTTTATTTCAACTATTGAACCCACTAACAATGATCAAGCACTTTCTGATAAATTTTGGATATTGGCCATGCAAGAAGAGTTAAATCAATTTGTAAGAAATAAAGTTTGGGAACTAACTACAAGGCCAAAAGATCAAAGTGTTATTGGAACCAAGTGGGTGTTCAAAAATAAAATAAATGACTCAGGAGTAGTCATTAGAAATAAGACTAGATTAGTTGCTAAGGGGTAAAATCAAATTGAAGGAATTGATTTTGAGGAGACTTTTGCCCCTGTAGCTAGACTTAAAGTAATTAGGGTTTTATTAGCCTTTGCCTGTTTTAAAGGTTTTAAATTATTTCAAATGGATGTCAAGAGTGCCTTTTTAAATGGGGTAATTGAGGAATATATTTTTGTAGAACAACCTCCAGGTTTTGAAAATTTTAAATTTCCAAATCATGTTTTCAAGTTAAAAAAGACATTATATGGATTGAAACAGGCATCTAGGGCTTGGTATGAGAGGTTGAGCACCTTCCTACTTGAAAGATCTTTTAAAAAAGGAAGTGTGGATACAACTCTCTTTTTAAGGAAAATTGGAAAGGATATGCTTATTGTTCAAATTTATGTGGATGACATCATCTTTGGATCTTCAAATAAAAATCTTTGTGATGATTTTTCTAAAACAATGAGTAGTGAATTTGAAATGAGTCTAATGGGAGATTTAAATTACTTTCTAGGATTTAGCATTAAGCAACTTGAGGAAGGTACATTTCTTAGTCAAACTAAATATATTAAGGACATCCTCAAAAAATATGAAATGGACAATGCTAAACCTGTTAGTACACCAATGAGTTCCTCAGTTCAGTTGGATAAGGACCTTAAGGAAAAATCTGTTGATCAAAAGAAATTTAGAGGGATAATTGGATCTTTACTTTACTTGACTGCTAGCCGACCAGATATTATGTTCAGTGTTTGCTTATGTGCTAGATTTCAATCAGATCCAAAAGAATCACATTTGACAGCAGTGAAAAGGATATTAAGATATTTACTAGGAACTCAAAACTTAGGGATTTGGTATCCTAAGTTTAGCTCTTCATTTGAAATTATTGGTTACTCAGATTCTGACTTTGCAGGCTGTAGAGTGGATAGGAAAAGCACTTCTCGAACATGTCAATTCATTGGAAATTCATTAGTTTCATGGTCTAGTAGAAAACAAAATTCAGTGGCACTATCTACTGTAGAAGTAGAATACATTGCATTAGGAAGTTGTGTGGCACAAGTACTTTGGTTAAAACAACAGTTGATTGATTTAGGATTAACTATAGGCACTATTCTAATTTATTGTGACAATACTAGTGCTATTTGCATTTCCAAAAATCCTATTCAATATTTTAGAATCAAACACATTGACATAAGGCATCATTTCATAAGGGATCATGTATCCAAGGGAGAAATTGAACTCACACATGTTTCAACTGAAAATCAACTTGCAGACATTTTTACAAAATCTTTAGCCTTTGATACCTTCAGTACATTAAGAACAAGGCTTGGTGTTATTGATTTGAATGCTTAAATAAAAATGTTTTTTGCAACATTGATATTTATGTTTTCTTAGTTTATTTGTCTTTGATTTTTTGTTTTGAATTTTGTGATTTTTGAGTGTTTTGATTGAGTTTATTTTAGAGTCTGTAGTTTTGTCTTTGTTGTACTAGTGTTTTATTTTAAATGTTTTGTTGTGTTAGTGTTTATTTTTTTGTGATTGTTTTAGTTGTCTTTATTAAAAAGTTAAGTGTATTTTCTTAGTTGTTTTAATATTATGAAAAAATATGTAATCCTTTTCATTAATATCAATGCATATTGTACTTGATTCAAATTTGGTTTATTTTTGGAATGTGATTAATTTTTATGAATTTCATTAGTCTTATTTAATCTTAATTGTGCTTAAATTAGATTGTAATTTGAGATTAATTACATTAGAAAATCTAGTCTTTCTAAATTTAAAAGTTGTTTATAACTTGTTATAATTAGAACTTTTAAATTCATGTCTATTCATTTAGACTACATAAAAGTTAATATTATTATTGCAATATAGATATTTTCTTATTTTATATTTCTATGCTCAAGTGATATTTATGCACTTAGAAATATTTAAAATTTTAGATTATTGATTTTGGAAAGATTTGGTCTCAATTACTCTTGAAAATTGTACAAAGAGTACAAAAATCAAAAAGAATGCTCAAAGATTCACAAATATGAAAAAGAGGCACAAAATTAGCCCAATGTCAAAAGATGCACAAAAATGTGCAAAAAAAAATGAAAAAGATGCGCAAAGCGCCACATGTGATAATTCTCTTCTTTCCAAATTCTTTCAATATCGTAATTCAAATTGATCTTATGTTCATTTATATTCTATTGAACTTTGAAATATAGAATTTTTATACATCTCTCTTGTAATGATTTTCTATATTCGAATGTCTAAATTGAATCATGTCTTTAATAAATTATTCTTATTTATAATGTTATATCACTTCTTAAATTTTATGAATTTCTATAATTGACCTAATGTTATTAGTTTTAGATTACATAACTTATCACAATCACCATTTAGATTAAATTTTCAAATGAATTTCATATAATTACTTATATTTCTTGTCAATTTCTTCTTCACTTTTTGTTGTTGTCAAAAAGGGGGAGAAATTCTTGTGTTTGTATGTTTAGTTTTTGTTTGTATTTTGGTTTTATGTTTAACTTTGAAATTTTGTTAAATTTTTTTTTAAAAACAAAATTTTTTTTTTGTGGTTCAAAATGCCTCCTTATTTTCATGTATTCATCAATTCAGGGGGAGTTTAGGAGATTTATTTAAATTGAAATCATACAAACAATAATTGTTTTGCCATCATCAAAAAGGGGGAGATTGTTAAAATAGTTTCTATTTGCATGCTTTACATTTTTGCAACTTGTATAGTTTTGATGATTTCAAACATTATTGTTCAAATGTGTAGTTATCTCCTAATAATTTTAGAAGATTTGTACTTGCTCTTGTGTGTACTAACATTTCAGAAAAATCAGACTTCAGACTACGAAAACTTCAAATCAAATTCAACATGAGATACTTTGTGAATTTAAAGCTTGTATTTTTCTTTGAATTGAATTTGAAAGGGAGTGATTATAATTGAGTGAATAAAAACACACATACACACATAAGGAGATCATATATAAGTTATACTGATCGTACGGGACGATATTCGATCGTACAGGACGATCAGACAGTTATCTTCTATTGAGCACATAGAACGAATAGGAACTGGCTTGAAAAAATTTCTAAGTCCTATTCGTCCGGGACGAAATAATTATCATCCAGAACGATCTAGTCTCTGTAAAAATTTTCGTCCAGACGAAATTAATTATCGTTAGAAAATGATCTGCTCTCTGTAAAAATTTTGTCCAGATGAAATTAATTATCGTCCAGGACGATCTGGTCTCTGTAAAATTTTCATCCAGACGAAATTAATTATCGTCAGAAAATGATCTGCTCACTGTAAAAATTTCGTCCAGACGAACAAATTTTCATCCTGACGATTAACCGACTTAGAACTATTTTCAGCAGTTTTCTAGACCGACCTAGTAATAACCGTTTGTACCGGACAAACTTAGTTCGTACGAGATGATCAGTGTTTACGAAGACATTTCGTACACATATACAAATAGGGTCATTTCAAAGCATTTAAGTAAAATCGTCCAGGACGATCCATGATCGTACGGGACGATCCACTACGTACATAATTGAAAATTTGTAGTTTTTGGACGATTTTTCTTATCTTTTATATATATAGTCTAAATTAGACTGTCACCCAATCTTTTTGTCATTTGATCTTCGTGCCTCTTGAGAGAATAGCTAAGGAGAGAGTGGAAGAGTGTATTCAAAGGAGGATTCCTACCATTGGAGCGTGAAGGCTTCACTGTGAGTTCAAAGGTAAGAATCTCAACTTGTGAATTGGGATTACTTCACTCTTTTCTTTCTTCCTTCTAGATTTCTTGTAAGAAGATCAGTCAAGGAGATCCGGTTCGCTGCCGACACTTGGAGAGTGTGAATAGCCGAAAAGATCTCTTCCTACACTTGGAGAGTGTGAACAGCCGGAAGGGTTCTCTGCCCACACTAAGAGAGTGTGAAAAGACGGAAGGGTTCTCTGCCCACACTAGGAGAGTGTGAAAGGACGGAAGGGTTCTCTGCCCACACTAGGAGAATGTGAAAGGACGAAAGGGTTCTCTGCCCACACTAGTAGAGTGTGAAAGGACGTACGGTTCTTTGCCAACACTGGGGATTGTGTAAAAGGACAACGGTTCTCTGCCGCACCGGGTAGTGGTGAAAAGAGTGTGTTGTAAAGGCTTCTCCGCCTTGCTGTGGGTTCAAAAGGAGAGTCACTATTGGTTTTAGTGCAATACTCAGAGGGTGCCTCTGAGGAGTGGATGTAAGTCTGGTTATAGACCGAACCACTATAAATCTGGTGTCATTTACAGTTTTTTATGTTTCCACATTTTATTTTAATTTTTAACAACTCTGTGGTTTAAAAATATTTTCTAGAAAAACTTTAAAACAAAAATTTTCATTTCGGTTCAACTTAATCTTCAAAGAGGGATTAAATTTTTAAACTACAAATTCACCCCCCTCTTGGTAGCCTTGGGACATTAACATAGGCTTAACAACCTAATTACTAGATTCAACACCTAAGTCATGCTTAGTGATTTCAACTTTTTGTTTAAACATATAAGAACTGACAGAAGAGTGATCGGAGTTGAAACTCATATTGGCTAGGAAGTAAAGAAAGGTCTGTTTGTTGTAGAGGTGGACGAGAGATAAGATAAATCCAAACTGAGTGGAAGCAAAAAGGTGCATTATCTTGAAGTTTATTTTGCTCTGGATCAGAATGCGAGAAGGTGTGATTTTTGCAGAGGCAAATCAAGGAAAGGATTCCTCATTTGCTTTTGAAAGAAAATTTTCAGAAGAATTCCTATGTGGTTTCTTTGCTAACACATTTTGTCGCTTGCTATAGGAGGCCATTTTTGATTTTGAAGTTGAAAGGGATTGAAAGAGATGTTTGGAGATGTGATTGTTGAGTTAGAAAGCCTTCTAATTTAAAGAAAACAATACGTTTGTTCTGGACGAAAAAGTTCATCCTGGATGAAAAATTATCGTTCGTTTGGACGAAAAAATTTCGTACAGACAATTAAATTCATCCAAAATGTAACGGCTTTTCGTAATCAACACAATTTTGCGATACGTCCTTTCGTACAGACTTTTTGACTTGACCGATCGTACAGACAAAAAAAATTTCGTACAGACGATCAAAATTAATTCGTTTTAATGTTAGTTGAAAACCGTCCCCCGCTATGAATCGACGTTTCGTCTGGACGAACCAAAAGTTCGTACGGACGTAGTTCACAATTAAAACTGCCTTATCCATTCAACTGCTGCATTCAATCATCCCGACGTTTGAGAGAAAAAAAAATTTTCGTCCTGGACGATCATTCAGATCGTACAGACGAACTACATTAAAAACTGTTCTCAAGACATTTTATATCACGCAAACTGAATTTTACACACATCGTCCTGTACGAAAATTTTTGTCCCGGATGATTTCCATATTTTTGAATTTTTTTAATTTTTATTAAAGAAAAAATAAAATAAAACTCAAATCACACTACACTATATCAAAAGCACAGACTCTAAAAATAAAATCACTCAAAACACACAAAAAAATCACAAAAACAAAAATCATAAAACACATAAACTACTAAAACATAAATATCAATGTTGCAAAAATATTTTTATTTAAGCATTCAAATCAATTACACCAAGCCTTATTCTTAATGTACTGAAAGTATCAAAGGCTAAAGGTTTTGTAAAAAAGTCTGCAAGTTGATTTTCAGTTGAAACATGAGTAAGTTCAATTTCTCCCTTGGATACATGATCCCTTATGAAATGATGCCTTATGTCAATGTGTTTGGTTCTAGAATGTTGAATAGGATTTTTGGAAATGCAATTAGCACTAGTATTATCACAATAAATTGAGATAGTGCCTATAGTTAAAATTAAATCAATCAACTGTTGTTTTAACCAAAGTTCTTGTGCCACACAACTTCCTAATGCAATGTATTCTGCTTCTACAGTAGATAGGGCCAGAATTTTGTTTTCTACTAGACCATGAAACTAATGAATTTCCAATGAATTGATATGTTCCAGAAGTGCTTTTCCTATCCACTCTACAGCCTGCAAAGTCAGAATCTGAATAACCAATAATTTCAAATGAAGAGCTAAACTTAGGATACCAAATTCCTAAGTTTTGAGTTCTTAGTAAGTATCTTAATATCCTTTTCACTGCTGTCAAATGTGATTCTTTTGGATCTGATTGAAATCTAGCACATAAGCAAACACTGAACATAATATCTGGTCGGCTAGCAGTCAAGTAAAGTAAAGATCCAATTATCCCTCTAAATTTCTTTTGATCAACGGATTTTCCCTTAAGGTCTTTATCCAACTGAACTGAGGAACTCATTGGTGTACCAATAGGTTTAGCATTGTCAATTTCATATTTTTTTAGAATGTCCTTAACCTATTTAGTTTGACTAAGAAAAGTACATTCCTCAAGTTGCTTAATGCTAAAACCTAGAAAGTAATTTAAATCTCCCATTAGACTCATTTCAAATTCACTACTCATTATTTTAGAAAAATCATCACAACGATTTTTTTTTAAAGATCCAAAAATGATATCATCCACATAAATTTGAACAATGAGAATATCCTTTCCAAATTTCTTTAAGAAGAGAGTTGTATCCACACTTCATTTTTCAAAAGATCTTTCAAGTAGGAAGGTGCTCAACCTCTCATACCAAGCCCTAGGTGCCTGTTTCAATCCATATAATACTTTTTTTAACTTGAAAACATGATTTGGGTATTTAGAATTTTCAAAACCTGGAAGTTGTTCTACAAAAACATCTTCCTCAATTACCCAATTTAAAAAGACACTTTTGACATCCATTTGAAACAATTTAAAACCTTTAAAACAGGCAAAGGCAAGTAAAACCCTAATTGCTTCAAGTCTAGCTACAAGGGAAAAAGTCTCCTCAAAATTAATTCCTTCAATTTGATTATACCCCTTAGCAACTAATCTAGCCTTATTTCTAATGACTACTCACGAGTCATTCATTTTATTTTTGAACACCCACTTGGTTCCAACAACACTTTGATCTTTTGGCCTTGAAGTTAATTCCCAAACTTCATTTCTTACAAATTGATTCAACTCTTCTTGCATGGCCAATATCCAAAATTCATCAGAAAGTGCTTGATTAATGTTAGTGGGTTCAATAGTTGAAATAAAGGCTGAATGATTGACTTCCTTGTTTAATCCACGCCTAGTTCTAACACCCTCACTCGGTTCACCTATAATCAATTTCCTTGGGTGGTTTTTAGAAAATCTCAATTCTCTAGGCATAGGGTTTTCTCTTTCCAAATTCTCTTCCATATTTTCTTCCAAATTTATTCTATCAATCTTTTGAGAGTTTTCCTCAATCTCATCTTCAACAACATTATGCTCTTCCAAATATCCAGATTCATCAAATATAATATGTGTGATTTCTTCAATGACCAAAGTTCTTTTTTTGAATACCCTATAAGATTTTCCAACACTTGAATATCCAACAAAAAAAACCATCTGATTTTAGATCAAATTTTCCTAAAGGCAGATTTTCCATTATTAAAGAAGTCATCATATCAATAATATCAACCAAAACAAAAAGAAATCATCTCCTTAATATAGTGTTTTATATTAAATTGATCTCAAATTAAACATCATTGCTAACTGCCTCAGCCCAAAAATATCTAGGAATGTATTCTGTCAAATTACTTCATTAATGATTCTGTAACTACCCCATTTTGTTAGGGGTTCTAGGTGCAGTGTATCAATCATAATGTCTTAGTACAGTTTTTAAATCTATATCAGTCTCCATAATGATCAGTCTTTGTATCAGATATCAATTATTTCACAATCCCTAGTTTTCTTTGAATCCAAGTTGAAAAATTATCTGAATTCCTCAAACGATTCACTCTTATGAAAAAGAAATCTAACAGTGAATCTTGAGAAATCCATCCACAATATAACAAATCCGTATACCTTCCCTCCTAGACTTATAGTTCCTACATGTCCAATAAGTATGTGGAATGTTCCAATGGTTTAGTAGTTCTAAGATCCTTATTAGGCTTAAAAGAGTTTCACTTGTTTTCCTATATTGACATGCATCACATAAGGTGATCCTTAGTAATGTCTAGTTTTGGTATCACCTGTCACTAAGTTCTTTTTGGGTAATTCACCTAAGGTTTTTCAATACTATAATGACATAGTCTCCTATGCCAAGCCATGATTCATCTACATTAATAGTTTTCAAATGCAATAAAAATAGTGCATAATTAAGTTTAATTAAAAGGATGTCAATTATCAATACAATAAATCTAGCATGTAAATGCACATTGTTTACCCTTATTTCCATATAAAACATATTTTTCCCATTTAGGCTGAATATGCAGCTAGTAGGTAATTTTCATTATAAGCCCTTATCACAATACCAGATGGACTTATACTTAACAAATTATACTTTAAGCCTTCACACTAATAACACATTGTCTATGAAAAAGTTTTGTCAATAAAAAGTTTCCAATCATACCTGATCCAATCACTTTCTTTGTAGTATTATCTCCAATGTGTAACCTTGCCTCCACTCCTGGCTTCCAGTGTTATCCTGAGTAGTATCTCCAGTCATATGCTTTGAACATCCGCTGTCCAGGTAATATATGCTCTCACGAGGTCTTGTGTGAGAGCAACCCTGTAAAAATATCAAATGTTAGACTTGGAAACCAAACAAGTTTGGGTTCACCTTTTTGAAATTTATAATCAGATGCATGTATGATATGTCTAGGTTTATGCATCTTAGTTCTCCACACCAAATTAGTTTTTATCTTCAAAGTGCAGGTGTTATATGTCCCAAGATCTCCTCGATTAATGTGCATTTAATATTAGGAAAAGTATTCCCAAGTTTTTCTTCCATTTGATCGTCTTCTAAGGGATTTCATGTATTTAGAATAATATTTAGGATTTGTAAAATCTTTGGGATGGAAATGATTTTGGAATGGGGCATGTTCCTATTATCCTCAAGAGCTCTTATTGTCAGTGATGATAAATAAATTCATATCTTCCAGATTCGATTTGTATAATTAGATTCGATAAGATTTTGCTCTCAGTATATCATCCTTAAAAATTTTAAATTCTATTTCAATGGATGAGCATAGGATGATTTTTGAAATCTCCAAAATTCTTATGCAAAATCATATTCGTCAAGAAGTTTCATGTGATTGTTATCTATTAATGCATGATCTTTTCTAAGAGATTTCATGATTGCCTTCTTAAGCTCTCTCCAATTCCAGAAATTTACACTAGCATGCATCATTTCTTATTTTCCTATTTGCATCTTGCATGTGTTCAGAAACTTCAAATAATTCATCATAGGTTAAGTCACATACCTCTTCTTGATCTGATTGATCAACATTATCTTCCATCAAGCAAAGGTTTGTGACTTTTCTTTTTTTAACCGTCTCAGATTTAGTCTGAAGCTGAGAGTCGGAAAAGCTCTGTGAAAGGTCTTTTTTGCCGGTTTTGATCCCTTCTTTACAATTGATTTCTCCTCCTTCTCCTTGCTAGGTTGCTTTGGAGTTTTGGGCATAATTCTAATGTGTGGATATAGACCTGGTTTCATGCATTGAAGATAACAAATCACTTCATTAAAAATCTTACCATTTTTAAGTTATACTTACCTCTATTCCATTGCTGGCGTTCTCTTCTGCTTCCTCTTTAAAAAGCTTCTGAATTGTCTAGTCATAACATGCAATTATTAGTTCATCTTCATCCTCAGGTTGTGAGTGTTCACTCTCTAACTCTTCCACTTTCAGTACAATATTCTTTCTCCTTTCGTGATTCACCTGCATCAATCTTTCTTTGACTTACTCCTTGCTCATAAGCAATGAGTGAACCAAGAAAATTGTCAATAGAATTAATGGATGGTAACATGTTTAGATCTTCGCTAGAGCTCTGCGTAATTGCAGGTAAATTTGCAACTCGATAACTCCCTTGTGGTACTTGGGTTGAGGTATCCATGAAGCAGATTTTTTCAGACCATTTTAGCATTAGTGAATTCCCTACCAAGTGCATGCAAAGAAGTGACAATTTGTGTGAATCTTGTGTGCATGTCAGAAATTGACTCTTTAGTTTCATGCGAAACAATTCATAGTCATGTAACAAGATATTGATTCTTGATTGCTTAACCTCATTAGTCCTTCATAAGTTATACAAAGTTCTATCCCATATGTCCTTTCCACGCATAGGTGGATCAACCCACATGTAGTCTTCAGATTCTTAAAGCATCAAAAGAAAGCTTAATTAAACATTTGGTTTAGTTGTGCTAAGTCACGTTCTTCTATAGTCCAAATCTTGTAAAAGGTGTTTCTACCCTAACTCCAATCTGGTATGTTGATTGCTGAAATCTAGAGATGATTTTGCTGAAGTTGAACCTTCCTGGACTAGGATTCCACATACGATAATGAAGTGATTGGATCAACAAAGTAGACATGCTGGAAATTTTTCAAAATTTAAAAGGTATATTGTCAAATCCCACATGTCATGAGGTCTAGTTATAAGGAAGTAATAACCCAATTGTTCAGGTTGTTGAGGAGTGGAAGCTAATTTTTTCTCCGAACAAATAGCTAGGCCGGTATCTGCTGTTACAGTCATCCAAAGGTTGTTGGAAATTTGGAAAAAGTTCAAACTTCCACATACGATGATTTTGAAACAATTCAGCTCTGATACCACTTGTTGAGTCTAGTAAATAAGTTGTTAAACCTAAGTTAATGTCCCAAGGCTACCAAGAGGGGGGGGGGGTGAATTGGTATTTTAAAAATTTAAACCCTCTTTGAAATAATGTTGAACTGAAATGAAAATTTTTATTAAGTTTTTATAGAAAACGTTTTTTAACCACAGAATTTTTTAAACCAAAAAATAAATGCGGAAAAGTAAAAACATTAAAGTAAATGACAGCAGATTTATAGTGGTTCGGTCTAAACCAGACCTACATCCACTCCCTAGAGGCACCCTCTGAGTATTGCACTAGTACCAATAGTGACTCTCCTTTTGCACCCACAGCAAGGCGGAGAAGCCTTTACAAAACACTTTTTTCACCACTACCCGGTGCGGCAGAGAACCGTCGTCCTTTTACACAATCCCTAGTGTTGGCAGAGAACCGTCTGTCCTTTCACACTCTCCTAGTGTGGGTAGAAAACCCTTCGTCCTTTCACACTCTCCTAGTGTGGGCAGAGAACCCTTCGTCCTTTCACACTCTCCTAGTGTGGGCAGAGAACCCTTCGGCTATTCACACTCTCCAAGTGTCGGCAGCGAACCGGATCACCTTGACATATCTTCTCACAAGAATCTAGAAGGACGAAAGAAAAGAGTGAATTAATCCTAATTCACAAGTAGAGATTCTAACCTTTAAACTCCAAGTGAAGCCTTCACACTCCAGTGGTAGGAATCCTCCTTTGAATGCACTCTTACACTCTCTCCTTGGCTATTCTCTCAAGAGGCACGAAGATCAAATGACAAAAAAGATTGCGTGGCAGTCTAATTTGGATTATATATACAAAAGACAAGAAAAACCGCCCAAAAACTGCAAGTTTTGAATTCTGTACGCAGTTGATCGTCCCATACGATCGTGGATCGTCCTGGACGATATTACTTAAAAGCCTTGAAATGAACCTGTTTGTATATGAATACGAAATGTTTTTGTACAAGATGATCGTCCCGTACGAACCAAGTTCGTCCGGTACTAACGATTATTACAAGGTCGGTTCCAAAAACTACAAAAAAACCATTCTAAGTCAAGAGAGCAGATCGTCCTGGACGATAGTTAATTTCATCTGGACAAAAATCTTACAGAGACCAGATCGTCCTGGATGATATTTAATTTTGTCTGGACAAAAATCTTACAGAGAGCAGATCATCCTTGACGATAATTAATTTTGTCTGGACGAAAATCTTATAGAGACCAGATCGTCCTGGACGATATTTAATTTCGTCTGGACGAAAATCTTACAGAGAGCAGATCTTCCTTGAAGATAATTAATATCGTCTGGACAAAAATCTTACAGAGAACAAATCATCCCGGATGATATTTAATTTCGTCTTGGACGAATAGTACTTAGAAAAATTTTTCTGGCCAGTTCCTATTCGTTCCATGTGATCTTAATATGAGATAACTGTCTGATCGTCCCGTACGAACTGATATCATCCCGTACGATCAGTATAAATTTTATATGATCTCCTTATGTGTGTGTGCATGTTTTTATTCACTTAATTGCAATCACTCCCTTTCAAGTTTATTTCTAAGAAAAATACAAGATTCAAATTCACAAAGTATCTCATGCTGAATTTTGATTTAAAGTCTTCGTAGTCTGGAGTTCAATTTTCCTGAAATGTTAGTACACACAAGAGAAAATACAAATCTTCTAAAATTGTTAGGAGATTACTACACATTTGAACAATAATTTTTGGAATCATCAAAACTATACAAGTTGCAAAAATATAAAACATGCAAATAGCAACTATCTTAACAGAGGAACCAAATAATTCAGAAATGTTTGTTAATATTAATGAAACAAAAGATGGTTTTTTTAAAACCATTTCTCCTAATCCATCAATCAGCTTGAAGTTCAAAAAAATTGTCTTATTGAAGAATAAAAAAGTCTCTTCTTTGGTGCTTGGTTCTTCCAATTCTAAACACAAGCTGTTCAAAGAACTACAAGATCTTGGACCGGTGAAAGATCAAACTAGAAGAAGGATTACTGATCTCAGAATGAAGAACGATTTGAGAAGTTCTTCCCAAACATCTCAAGTAATATGATACCCGAATTTCTCATTGTAAGCAATAAAGTTGAAAGATACATAAGGTTGGAAATTCTGATCAAAGAATTTTCCATATCTTTTGCTTGGTACATCATCATTGGTAATTGGAAATGACATCTAAAATACCTATTATTATTTTTTCATAGGTGTTTTGAGATTGTTCTGTTATCTTTGTAATTTTCTTGTGATTATCTTTTATAGCTTCTTTTTTATTTTGGCTTTTTTGTTTTTTAAACTTATTATATTTGCTTATGGGATCATTACTAGATCCTATTCTCTAACCGGATGGGAACTCTGGGATACTAACCAACCCTTGGGTTGTTTCAAACTTTGGTATCCCCTGCATCTCAACGGTTTCAAAATAGGAAACAGTGGGTTTCATTTCAAAAATAATAGGTTTAATGTTAACAAAATTGCTTTCAATAAGGATCTTTTTTCTCTTGATCAATGATCTATTAGTTTTTACTTCCTAGTTTGTATTAGGTTGTTATTTCTTTCTTATTAATGCAACTTTGCATTCTCTCATATATATATATATATATATATATATATATATATATATATATATATATATATATATATATATATATATATGATCACTTGAAACTCCCAACATGTGACCATCGCCTTGATAGTTCACCAAGAAGCCAAGCATAAGATATCTGCTTTCCAAGAAGTTTCCCAACAAGAGCACATTCCAATTTAGAAATATCTTCTTGAACTTTGTGAATGTTAAGGCTCAAGCAAATTTCATCCTAATCAAGCATCTCATGTTTAAGAATCTTGTCTAAAGGGGTATAGGAGGGCTTATGCCAAGAAAAATAGCCAGAGCTTCGATCACCAAACACTCTAGACTGCTTTGGGGAATTCTATTTGCTGGATTGGGGCTGAAAATCTGCACCAACAGCCCCCAAGCTAACTAAAGTATCCTTAGAATTATTAACCCAAATAAATGATGTGCATTGTCATGTAGCATGAGGTTCTTGAGTTGTGGCATTATGAATTTCAACACACTTGTAGGAAGAAAAACCAACCAAACTTCCATCCAAACCATTCACATAATCCAATCCAGAAAAAAAATTAAATTTCATACCATCGAATAATGAAAGATCTTCCATGACATTCACACACGGGATATTTGGCTTATGATAACCAATCAACATTTGAAGGATGCATTTTGATTTAAGCTCACATACGGAGATCTCCACGGAATGATGAATGCATGAAGTATCCCATTCCAGAATGAACTCCTATACATCGAGTGGAATAGGCTCACTCGATACCTGCTTTTTTCCCCTGGCTATATAATCGAACCCCATTATTGAGTTGCAAAGCTCCTCATCATCCAATGAGTTATATAGCTGATGTGGTGGATCGTTAGAAGAATTAGACATGCAAGAAGGAATTCCCAATCCAGGGACAAACACAAAGCTCAAAGGCTTAAAAGAGAATTCTATTCATCAATCAATACATTTCCTACTTACACATTCCATATATAATACTCAAATAGAGAAAACCTAGAGAATCCTAGAAGATTCTAGAAACTTTGTAACAAACTTATAACAAACTAAATAAAATAACCTAAGGAACATTTTAAGCTAAAATGCTTCACATTATTCTCCCCTTGCGTCAAAAGAGCTCGACTTCATCGAGGCTCGTCATCGGGAGGGTGGTAGAGGTGAGCATTCTAACCATATTCCTAGGTTGAAGACTTTGCATCTTTGATGCATGCCCACAAACTTATTCATTAACTGCATAAGTAACTTTGTCCTTTTATAATTTCGTAAACCTCCCTTGGTAGATGCACTGTCTTTTAGTTTTTTCGTATCTGTTTGACCATCAAAAGAAAACAACAACTCATTCGCAGGCTAAGACGTTAACCTAGGAATAATAACTTTTGTTTCATCACCACCTTCTCCACTTAGAATGCTTATAGCAGCACCATAGACAACTGCTTTATAATTATTGCACAAGCCAACAATCACAATTAATTTGATGTCTCCATTCTCATCTGCTACATTTAGGACAAATTCAATATTCTCTATCGGCACCACTAAAGCCCATAGGCTTGAGGACTCAACTATCTTCCCTAATATAAGGTCGTTGGAGTCGATGGTATTTGGATCACAAAGAAAACTTTTTATCTAATTAAGAAGGGATCGTCCTTCAAAAGTCCTCCCCACCTTATAAAGTCTGTCAATGAAGTTGTTAAAGATGACAATATCAGGTCCAATAACAGAATCTAGCTTCGCCATTTTGTCGAACATCTTGATTACAAGGTCGATACTGTGAAACTTACGTAAATGGTTAATTATTAGATTCTCGGCAGCATAAAATTTATCGATTGAGAAAGGGAGAAAACTATAGAGGGAATTGTTTAATAAGGTGATCTGACCAAGATTGGACGAGATTCTAAATTTGCTAGCATCGGGGAGTCCGCTGCCGATGAGGTTGTCTTGTAGCTCAGCCTCAGTGAAATTAGGGAGGTTAAAGAGGCCTCTTGGGAGGACGCCATTAAAGTAGACTTTACCCATTCAGATATGACTTAGAGGTGAGCATCGGCCTAGGGATTCTGGGATCAGACCAGAGAGGAAATTCCTCAGAGCAGTTAGAGTCTGTAGTTTGTTATCGAAGCACAGATCTGACGGGAGATTGTCGTTGAGTTTGTTGGACGAAAGATCAAGGAGCTTGAGAAGGCCATTTTTTCCTAGCTACCTCAGAATGGTTCCTATAAAATTATTTTCCTAGAGCTGAAGCACTTCAAGCTTTGGGAGATTACCTATGAAGTCCGTGATAATGCCAATAACATCACGCTCCTGTAAACCCAGAGGAATGGTTGACATTTGGATGGGAGATGACTTCTTGTAACCAACCTTCTCAACCTCCTTAAGAAGCTTAGTGCTGAGTTAACTCTCGCTTCATTTGCACATAAGTAGATGGATACAAAACTCCTTGTAGATGATGTTGTAGTTTTCATTGGAAGACGCTCTAATCTCTCTCTGTCATGTCCTCAAGAGTCTTCTCAGTCCAATGCTTCGCCGGCTCTGTAACAACCAGTTTGAGAGGTCTCGAAGGTTCTCCATCCTCATTGTCGATATTGTCCCAAAGTGGTCTTTGATTTCTTGAAGATTTCTTAAGCTGATATGGAGAATATTTGGGGCTGATCAGGATCAGGATCGGGACCGCGGCTTAAATTGGGTTTGAAAACTCTTCTTCTTTATTTTGCATGTATGAGTTAATCCAACAGGGGATGACGTCTCCCGAGTGTGAGTCTGATGATTGAATCGATTGAAGGGAATGAACTTTAGGCTCCTTCCATGTGCTTGCTTCTCTTCATGCGTGCTTGGAAGGAGACCATGAAGGTGGAGACGATGATGATATTATGGGTGATCCAGTTGGCGTGAGCGAAGTTGGAGAAGTCACACTAATAGAGAGCATATTGAAGTCACATGGAGAGTCAGAAAAGCCTTTGGGGTGGGATTTCTCGGTAAGCTCTAGGATTGCATTTCGCTAGTGCATTGGAAATGCAGGCGAATCTGGAGGTGGAAGCAAGGTCGAGCTCCTTGGACGTGCACAGTGATTCATGTGTGCGGGAGGTGGAGGATGTTGGAATAGAGGGTGATCGTGCCACCGAAGATGAAGCTTGAGCGGAGGATAGTAGTCGTCCATGGAGAGTTCATTTCAAAACTGGTGGCATTTGTGTGAAGGGGATGAGAGGAGCAAAAAAAATCCCTGATTGATGGGTCATTCATGTGCTTAACCGGACAATTCTCCTGTCCACTGTCCGTATATATAGAATAAAAGCCTTGATTGATGGGTCATTCATGACACATGGAGCTCAATCATGGCTGTATGATCTTGAATTGACTAGCAATGATCATACTTAAGAAGAACTATAGTGTTTGTGCATGAAAGCATATGACCAAATCAACACTATTTGTTCTATTTAAAAAGAATAAAGGTTTTGATTTCATCTTCCACGTCTCACTATACAACCAAAGTCGTTCACCATTTTTCTCTTTATCCAACATAATCTATGGAGAATATTTTTCAAACTAATTACAAAGGATATAGAGGGCATGGACTTAAAATCTAATGCTCATATTCTAATAGATTACATGTTCTTTTCATATTGTCCTAGAATTTAATATTCAATGAAGAATACATTATTTGGTGGGCCATGAAAGTAATTTTTTGCATGAATTGGTTCGTTAGATTATCTCTAAAAAAATTGATGAAGGTCTTAAGTGTTGTGAAATAGTGGATAAGTAATTTGCTTCTAGTCATGGTGACCTCATTGGAGTTGGGTGATCTTGGACTTGGAGGTCTTGAAAAGGTTGAGGAAGTGTCATGCTTTAACTCTATCTCATTAGGGAAGCTTAGATAATCAAATTAACATCCCTAATCTAACCAGTGGTGGGTCTATTTATATATCCTTTTGTTCTGGGGGATTAAATAAGGTTTGTACAAGTGACATAGGCTATTATTTTGGTATAGGGTAGCTTGAATCAAATTCTTGAGCTCTTTGATGACCTCAATTATGGGTGGATTGATTAGCCTGGTAGTGCTAGTTAGTACAATTGGGATGGGTTTGGTTCAGGGAGTTTGGGCAACGTTATTTGATGCGGGTTGGGCTGATTAGGCTTAGTTTTCTAATTGGTTGACTCACATTGGCTAAGACAAGTAGGCTAAGCTTCTTACAAGACTTAGGTTTGCATCTTAAAAAATCTTGGGTTGAGTTTGGTGTTGTTCAAACAAGGTTTGGTTGGTTTAAATCCCAAGGCACTTTGGTTAGGTCCTTTGAGGGTTTTTTTTGGGTCAATTAAGTTTGATCTTTGGTCAAAATGGTTTGACCAAGGGTCAATATTGGCTCTAAATAGTCCAAGGGTGAGTTAAAAAAATATAGAGTCAAATGTATGCTTTTCTATTAGGTTTTGAGTCTTTAGACTAATATTAGTTTAATTTTAAGGTTTTAATCAAATATGGATTAAATTTGGTTAAAGGGGTTAAACCATAGGTTCGAGGTTTTCTTTAGATAGTTTAAGAGTGTCTAAGAACATATCACAAGTAAAAAAGTCAAAGTTTTTTTTTTTTTTTTTTTTTAAATTTTTTTAGGATTAATTTTGGGTTATCATAGGATGGTGGATGTTTGCCCATGAGAGCCTTCTATTGGCTTTGTACAACCCTTATGGTCAAACCTAGGGGTTCAAGGGATCAGTAGGAAAATTCACCTAGGCTTTTGAGCCTCTTAAGGCTGGATAGGCCTAAGTCAATTGGAGTCTACATATTAAAAACTTATGAAGAAGGGTCTATTCTAAAGAAGTAACCCTAATAATTAGGGATACATTCTTGAAGACAAATATCAGCCTCATAAAAAATGTGGTGAAGAAATGGTGTGTTAATATGATTAGCAGACTTAAAAATGTACACCATACATATTAGTGTTGACCGAAGCATTCAACAGGCTCTAAGAGATGGGAAAATTTTTAAGGAATTTTGGTTTTGATTTTTAATTTTTAGTTTTTGACCTTGACTTTAAATTTGAGAATTTTGTGTTTGATTTAATTTTGTTTTTTTTATTATTATCATGAATTAATTTTGAGAAATTCTTAATTCTAATGGCTGCTTAACATAAACTAATGAAAATTAGGTCATACTAGAGATAAAAGGGGAGGATTTTTATGCTAGAGGGCTTCTTTCCTAATGTTTTTAATGTTAATAGTAAGGGGATGTCTCCAAAAATAAAGGTCCTGCTTAGGCTTACAATACAAAGCCTTGAACTTCTATGTCAGCTGTGGCATAGTAGATTAAGGAACCCACATACATAAGAATCACTCTATAGGTACTTAGACATGGCTTTACAAGGCCTAAGATTTTCTTTTCCTAAGGTTTCCAATGATTATACTAAAGAAAGGGCTTAAAAAGCTTATTCCTAAACAATATTTACTAACCAAGGCCTTAACCTACAATATCAATTTTGGTACCTACTGCGACTTAAGAGGATGTAATCTACTACCACATACAAGTTTAGGGATAGTGCATAACTTAGTCTCTCCTCCTATCTTACTATGGTCACAACTAGATTATTAGCAAAACATATTTTTTTATCCATATTTCACGTGATGTGATTATTCTTATTATGCCTCTAAGTTTTGGTCATCCAACAAGAGGTCGAAGTCGATCCAACATCCAAACTAACTGGACCAAATAGAGGTGCCAACATATCAAAAATAATAACATTCTTTATCTTCTTATCCTCACTAGATGAGGATGTTGGATAGTTGGTGGATTTAAATTTGAGACATTTTTAGCGAGAAGATTTTGGAACTTAGTTTTAGCAAATATATGAAGCTACAAGGATATGTAACTATAATATATTTTTTAAGACAGATAAAAGAATTGCGGTTTTTAAATTTGGAGTTAGGATTTTTCTTAGCAAATATATCAAGCTGTAATGATACGTAACTATAAAATATTTGTTAAGACGGGGAGAAAATTTTGAAAATTTATTTGATTTTAAAGTTTGGATTTTCGGACCCGTATTAGAAAACATATCAAGTTGCAAGGAGATGCAAATACAATACGTTTATTAGAACAATGAAGAAATTATGAAAAAGATTCTGATTTCAAAACTTAAAAACTTAAGGCAAGAGACTCTAATCTATGAACAATTATTACGTCCTTCGACCGTACGTAGAGGAACGTCCGGTCAGAGGCCAAATCGCGCCAAAAAATGAGAAATACCAAGCAAATACCGAGCAATACCAAACAATAACGAGGAATACCATCACGTGAAAACTCAATACCGAGTTATACCAAGCTATACCGAGCAATACCGAGTTATACAAAAGTTGTACCGAGTTTTTCCTAGAAAAAACTCGGTACAGCTCGGTATAACTCGGTATTGGTCTTCACATAGCGGTATTCCTCGTTATTATCAAATAATACCTAGCAATACCGAGCAAATACCGAGTTTTTTGGCGGGATTTTACCTCCGACCGGACGTTCCACTACGTCCTTACACCGGACCTAATAAAAGTTCCTAATGAACAACCTAATCTATAAGAAAGTTGTGGCTCTTTCAACAGTAAAGCGGAGCTATATTAATGAGAAGCAACAGGAGAAAGTATACGATGAATATCCAAAGAATAATGAATTGGTTTGCAATAATTAATAGACAAAGAAGATGGCATTTTTTTACCGCTATTTCACTTTCGAAATTAAAGACTCCATGAAACTGTTTGTTTATTAAGCAGAAGCTTTGAAATAAACTAAAATTTTGTTTGTGACCATTTTCTTATTGTTTTGTAAAGCAACTTATTAATATAAAAATATATTGAAAGCAATAAAAAATAATGATCAAAACTTATCCCAAATAAAATCTAAAGCCTGTGAGGTGAAAATAAACTTGTCGGAGTAAATAGGGTGGCAAATTTACTCCAAAATGCCATTAAGTATTTTCAAAAATTGTAGTGCAAAAATTTATTTAGAATGCAACGAGTAAAATATAGCTTTTGCAATCCTATTCAGGTGCTTCGTTTGAGACAATCTTTTTACCGCTTCTTAAAGTAGTTAAAAAAAAAATTGTACTAAAAAATTGTTTTAAGAAACAATAACGTCACAAACAAAGCAATAGATGAGAGGAAGGTGCTTTGTGCATTAGAAAAATAATTGTAGAAGATAGATATGGCAAAAGTGGCAATCATGCAAATAAGCATTTAATTAATGTACCTTTCAGACGTTTCATTATTACTTGATAGGCTTATCAAATTAGTGGACCTGCAATAAGCTTATGTGTATCATCAATAATTATGTTGCCCTTTATTTAATTACAATAAAGGCTTATGCAACTCGTATATGTTGCATGATAGGCTGGCCTTTTAAAGCTGAATAGAAAACTAATTTTAAATTTTATTATTATTATTATTATTATTATTATTATTATTATTATTATTAAAGTGTTGAAACATAAATCACATAAATATATAATTACTCCAACTCTTGATTATGTACTCATGATCTTTTTCTCAGTTGTTTTGGCTGTTAACAACAATATTGATCTTATGAATAGATACTTTAAAGAACTCATCTGAGACTAGCAGAGGAACTCACCGAACGAGAATAAAGAGTGTCACATTTAATTTTACTTTTTTTTTTATATAACCGTTTCAGTAGCCCTAAAAGCTATATAAAGAAAAGTTATGATGAATAGTTCAATAACTTTATATTTGAACTTTCTTGTGGAGTACTTTCATTATTGTATTTTCAAATTGAGATAGTGGAACTCTTCCTCATTCTCTCTCTTTCCATTCTTACTAATGGGTTCTAAATTTATCAAACAAATCTATTAGTAAAGTCAGGTATTAACCATAGAAAATACCTAGATTCAATAATGATTGAATAACCTCCACAGTGAGTCAAACACTTTTTTCCACTCTGCTAGGGTTTTACCCTCTGGCGTTGCCTCTGCAGGATGGGCTCCTCTATGCTGCCATCTTATGGGAAGTGCCTCAACCCATTCCTTTCGGCATTTTATTTATTTTCTTTTGATGGTTGTTTGCTTGCTACCGTGATTCGTCCACCTTCAGCAATTCTACGGTTGGAATGGCAATAAATTGCATGATTGACCCTAGTTTCCAAGATGGTAAGCATTCTTCCATTTCCTTTTGTGAGGCACTTGCTGGAGGTTCTTCTGTGGTGTTTCTCGAACTAAAAGCTTCTTCGCATCATGGTTTGCCTTCTCTTTAGATTTCGGAGGAGGAGGTTCTCTCCTTGACTGCGCCATTTAAGTTTTCGCTGATTGGTTTCTTTCCTAACTATCGACCCTCTATCGATGCTATCCCAAAATTCTTTTTCAACTTAAAGCTATTAGGTTCCTTCTCTAATACTTTACTAAGCCCATAACATATGCTGATTAAGTTGGACAAGGATTTAGACTATTGTCGTGTATTCGCTCATCGATTTTGTTTCGTTAATAATTGATTTATGAAGCTTAGCAAATGATCTCCCTTATTTGATGTCAATGTGGAATCTACAGTTATTTCAATTTAGATTTCTTTCCCTAATTTGAAACCCTCATTTCTTCTCTACCCATATTCTTTATGGGTTGGGCCTTTATTTGCGAATGCATTAAAAACGAACAATACAACTGCGATTGGTTCACATCATTTTGTTTCTCGTATTCTTATTAAATTAGATGTCACTAAATGCTACTCGGATCACTTCTAGCTTAGTCCTAACAAATTTGGGTTTGTTCAAGTTGTGGAATTGAAAGAGTTTCTTCAATTTTGTGATCATTGTAAATTGTTTGGCCATTTCAATTTGGATTCTCCTATGTTGCATGCTAAGTAGGCTATGAGTTTTGTGAATGTCACAAATAATGTTGTGGGTTATATTGATGATGGTTATGTTGATCGTGCTTCAAATATGGTCTTTCCTCTTATTAATTTTTGTTACAATAATAATGTGGGATGTGATGATGGTTTGGGTGCTAATAAACCTACTCTTCTTTTTCATGCTCTCATGTTTCTAATGTGGTTTCTTTTGAGGATGATGTGGCTCCTATTGTTGGTGGTTTGCGGATTTTACCTTACAAAGTGGATAGGGGCCGACAATATTTTGGCAGTAGCCTCTTTGAATAAACCTTTTGAGCCTTTAGTTCAAGGTGTTAACACTTGTTTAGTTAATTCCTTAGCTAGCCATATTGCATCGCTATTTGTTGTTGGGGATTTTGTCTCTTTGCTAAATGTGGATGATGAAGCAATGAGCCCCATGGACAATTTGGTTTTTGCTGCTCATGTTGGAACTCATATTGTGGTTAATGTTTTGGATGATCCGGTTCTTAACATGAAAGTTGAAATACTTATAAATAATCCCTCTGTTTCAAATGAAATTTCAAGGTTGAATAGTATTGTGTCGTTTGTGGATGTTCATATTGTGTTTATTTTTTCATAGAATTTGAATGCCAAGTTAGCTTTGAATTTGTTGGGCAAGTGTTTTGAATATAATGATTGGATGGATGACACTTTTTCCTTGCAATGTGGGGATGTTGGGGATGACCTGGTTGACCATAAGGATGATTTTCATTAATTGTATAGTTTGAATGTGAGTCATATTGTACAGAAAGCATTTGGTGGTGGCAAGTGACATAGGTTAAAATCGAAAAAGAAGTAATTTGTTGTTGTTGTTGTCTTTGTCTTTGGGTTTCTTCCTTATTGGGTCTCTTCAAGTTGTGTTGTGGTTTCTCCGTTCATGGGTTCTTTGGTTTTGTTGGTCTATTTTTTTCTCACTGAGAGGTTCGGGTGTTTCTCGCGTTGTGGTGGGTTTGGTTTGATGCTTAGGCTAGTTTATTTTATGTTTTTATGGCTTTTTCTTGTAGGTTTCTATTTAATTTTTCCTGCATGTGTTTACTTCTTGTTGTTGTGGCTTCTCCTCTGGCGGTTGTTGGTTGTTGCCTCTTTGCATGGCTGTCTGTTTGGACTTGTTTGTTAGTTCTTTTATTTCATTTTAGATTGGTTATTATAATAGGTAGAACTAAAAGCTCATAGGTTTTATTTCAAAAGCTGTATTTTTAAAGAGCCTTTGGTTCTCTAAGTACACGAAATTTTATGTTTAATTAACGCGTAGATCCCTCTGTGAATTTTCTATATATATATATATATATATATATATATATATATATATATATATATATATATATATATATATATATATATATATATATATATATATATATATATATATATATATATATATATATATATATATATATATATATATAATGAATGACACTCCTTGCTGCACACTAGATCCAAGAAATTATTATTTCTTGCTAACATGATGAAAGCTCAATACGGAAAAATAAATTGCTTCACTTTTGTAAGTATTATCACAAAACCTTGTAATCCATTTGATGAACGCCTAATTAATCTTTTATGATATTCGCTACTTTCCACTTGTTGCCAATCTATAAGAGAAAAAAAACATAAAGTAGTTGAATCATTTATTGATTGATATATTGTCTATTAGCTAATTCATTGCTCAGATGACTAAATCATCAACAACTTCGTACCTATTTGCTTAAAAATAACCTTCATGATCAGAGAAAGAGATGATTCAAATATTCCATCATTGTTCATTTGAGAGATATTGATGTGATGTTTTACGTTTATCATAATTAATTCATATTTTCTATCTACCATGACTATCTAGAGAAATTATTATGAGTGTAATTTAAACTTTTATTACGTCCTCTGACCGGACGTAGCTCTAGGTTTTGCTCGGTATTTGGTCGGTATTGCTAGGCATTACTTGGTAATAACGAGGAATACCGCTCTGTGAAGACCAATACCGAGCTCGGTATTTTCCGTTTTGTGCCTGTGATGTTAGTGCCTGCCGAACGTAGCTCTACGTACGTTCATCGGACCAAATAAAAGTTCAGCTCGTAATTTAGACAGGAGAATCGTCCAGATTCTAATAGGATACACAACAAAAAATAAAACTGGTATTAACTATGCACCATCATAAAATCTGGACGGTTCTCCTGAACAAACTCGACATGTAATAATCTCTTGATTATCTAAGAAAAAGCCTTGTTTGGATTTGAAATATGACAAGTTAAAAAAGGAACATGCATACAAGTTTCTGGAAAATTGTATTTAGTGTATAATGATTATGGACCAATGTAGTGTATAATGATTATGGAGTTTAAATTAATATAAACTAAAAAAATTAATTTTAATGAAAGTAATGAAAAAAAGAAAAATCTGATATCAGAATGTCCTATTTAGAACATAAAGCTAAATGCTAGCAAATTAAATAATATTTAAAAAGATTAAAATGGTAGGAAATTTTTCCATTCATGTTTTAGAATATTTTAATAGAGGTTTTCTTTTTTAAATAAAATGCATATAAATGCTATTTTATGATGTCTGTCTGCTCGTGAGGATTCTTCTAAAATGAATACGAGACTAAGCAAAGGAGGCTCGTTTCTCTTTTAGCGCCCCACAAAAAAACTACAGGAATTGCACATTGACTAACACTGCAATAACAATCACCAATCACACCACTTTCTAGCTAAAAAGAACTAACTCAGGACAATCTATCGAAGTTATCACCACCAACACTCTCCCACGAAATATTCGTCAAGAGTACCTGTCAGAAGTGCTTACCAAAGGTAGCCAATTTTATATGTGTAGCTAGGGGTGTCAATATTTGACACGATACGAAAATCCGACCAGGAAAATTCGGGTTGGACCCGATCCGATTTCAAAACAGGTCGGGTTCGGGTTGACCCGATGGTTTGGCGGGTCAACCCAGAAACCCACTTAGAATGAGCTGCTCGAGGCTGCCCAAGCTACCCGCGGCTGCCTACGCGGCCTCCAATGCTGCCTGAGTCTTGCCCGAGGCTGCTCGTGCCGCACAGCTGCTTCTGCCCACTCGCGAGTCGTGCCCACGCTTCTCGCGTCCCCGCACGCGCCCACCCTTCCCGGCTAACTCGCCGGGCGCCCGCCCTGTTCTCGCGAGTCCGCCACACGCCCCTCATCCGAGCTCGGGTCCCGCGTTGGGTTGGGTCAACCCGGCAACCTGACGGGTCGGATCAGAGTCCAAGTTTTCGACCCGTTTTCCTACCCATGTTGGGTTAGGGTCGACCCGATTGAACCTGGGTCAATTTTGGGTTCGACCAAACCCAATCCGTGACCCGAAATTGACAGCCCTATATGTAGCCACATAGCCATATTCCCATGTCTGTAATAGTCAAATTATATTATATATTATTTTCTAGGTTTAATCTTTTTAGTAGCTATTGCAACACATTATAAGGAATTGAATGTCATTTTGATACCTTCTATACTATTTTCACTATTTTCCTTAATTAAAGTTTTAGACCCGTTTTACCTGCGCTTTACTTGCGCTTTTGACTTACGCTTTAGTTGTGTTTTACCTGTGCTTTACCTGCGCTTTACTCGCGCTTTACCTGCGCTTAATTTAAAATAATATTTTATTAATATCCGGACCTATCTCCGCGTCCGATGACCGGATGCAATAATTCGCCCTTATGTGTAAGTATAAACTAATTATGATAAATGTAAGATATCACATCAATAGCCCTCAAATGGACAATAATGTTATCTTTAAATCGTTTGTTTTCTTTGAGTGAAGATTATTTTTAAGCAAATAGGTACAATACATGTTCATGATTTAGTCATCTGAATAGTGAATTAGCTAATCATAGATTTTATATAAATAAAAAATTGATTTCACTACTCTCAATATTTTTTTTTTCTTTTATAGATTCGAAACAACTTGAAAGTAGCTCATTTCAGCCGTTCTTCAAATGAGTTACAATTCATGGTAAATAATTACAAAATTTAAGCAATTTATTTTGTCGTTTTTAGCTTTAGAGATTAGAATGTTAGATAGAAATAAAAATATATTTTTTATATAAAAATATTAAATTAAAATAATAAATAGAAGATTAAAACATAAAGGGTATTCACATGCGTACGGAGCCCTAAAAATTTTTCATTTTATATATTTAATTAAGATCTAAACTCTTCTATTTATAATACTTTGAACTCCATTAACCACCATTGACGGATCTAGCCGAGTTGTCGCACTAGTCCACATAGGCCATTGCCCATGGTTAGCCACCTCCCATCAGTCACTGGCTGTGTTTGGCCATTTAGCTTCAGCATACCCAAGCCCACCTCAAGTATTCGAGCTTGCCTTTGGGTCCTGAGTCACTACTTGCCTTGACTTGCCGTGATCGATGGTGAGTGAAGGGCCATTAAAACGAAGGTGAATGGTCAAGAATACACAGCTCAGTTTGGCATGTTGGTTGGAACCTTAAGCTACCAACTAAGTGGTATAGGGTTTGAGTCTTATGTATGCGTTGTGTGTGTGAGTCTTCCTTAATTAGTCTAAATGTCCCAAAAAAAATATATGGCCGAGAATGGTAGCATGTGGAAGGCAACGCGGCTGATGTCATGGGATATGTTATTTTTTAATTTTTTTAATGTTTTATTTGATACGTATGTAAAAAGGATAGTTCATGTGTTAAATATATAAATTGGAAAATGTTTTGGGTGCAACGTATGTAAATCCCCCAAATTTAAAATTACGAGGCATTTAAAGAAAAATTAAAAACACCATCAAAGGTTATTTGTATCTTCTCAAAAAGTTTAATTGTCTTGTGTGCTTTTATTTAATTATTTATCTTCATATCTTGACATAATATATAAGATACATACATATGCTTTAAATAACATACCTTATGGTTATTCAAAACTCTATTCAAAAGTGCTCTTTTGTTTGTTGCAATCAAGCTAGCCTAATCTTATATATATATATATATATATATAATCTTACATAAATTCAAGTATCTAGAGAGAGGCATCATTTTGGCTCAATTTATGCCAAATATGCACTCTTACTATTGATCACTTATTTGTAGATTTTGCCCAGGCCAATCACACATGTTATATTTGAAGATAAATTTAGATAAAAAATATAGAAATGAGCTCAATGAAGCCAGCTACATGGTGGCTGAACATGACTAAAACATGTCCAAAAAATTAAGAAGACCTATAGAGCTTTGAGTTGGTGACCAGAAACTCGTATGATATCTTGAAGGCCAAGAAACCCAATGTTAGAATTTTATGTCTTCAATTGCATAAGGTTCATCATAAAAAATGGAAAGGAAAGTATGCTGATAGGTTACAAAAGAAATAATGGTGGAGTGTTTCGAGACAAATCAAATCAATGCATAAAGATGTTCAATAAGAAGAGTTTATAGTTTATGTATCCACTCATTTAATATTTGAGGATAAAATTCTAGAACTTCTATGGATGAAGGATATGGATGATGAAGTGATTAATAGATTAGAGTGTCTAACTTTAGATCCTCTAGCAGCTACCGAAGAGACAACCCATATTATCATTACCTCTTCTCCATTCCTTAGAAAAAGTGAACCACCAATTCAGGTATAAGATACTATCATTACCTCCTAGACAATTAGACATCCAACCCGCAATTGCAACGACCCAATTGCAAGAGCAGAGCTCTATCAATGAAGTTATATCCCATCGAACTGAGTGAAAAATGCATTAAAGAGTCAGATGCTTCCCCCCACCCCCACCCCCACCTCGGACCGAATGCTCAGATCCCATGAGTGATTAAAAAGTTCAATCTTCATTGGATCTCACCTAAATTGCCCCGTCTATCTTTCTGAGGAGAAGCTTGGTTTCAAACTTTAATTTGAATAGGAGTACGCCATGACAAGCTGCCTTGGATGATCCACATCTCTGAGTCAAGTGCCAATGAGTGCATTAAACTATCCATGTAGCTGAGAGCACTCTCAGCCTAGGCACAACAATGTAATTATCTAGGGAGCGCTCTACCATTGAGCTAATAGCCCATCATATTGGCCTCCCTAGGGAGGTTTGTTATGCCAAAAGAGAGATAAACCCCATCCCTCTCTTTTCTTTTGTATATCCCCATGTCACGACATGGGAGGGACATGGGGATGTACAAAAGAGATCCTATGAACTTGTTATGACTTAGGATAATAAGATCATGGGCTTGGTCTTAATTCACAGTTGAGAAATGACAGAAAATTTTCATATCCAAGCTTAGATCATTCTTAGTTCACTTCTTTTTGGGTGTCAAGAAATGTCAAAAAAAAAAAAAAAAAAAAAAAAAAAAAAAAAAAAAAAAAAAAAAAAAAAAACCTAATGAGAATAAGCGTTAGCTCTCCCTGAAAAGGAGGTGATCTAGTTGCACCTTCCAGTATAACTTCATAGTTATGACTTCACTCTAATCACTAACCCTACCTTTGTTATCCCCCTCCTTGTGGTTAAGTTAACAAATTAAGGTTTGTCCAGCTCTCATAAGGTGGCAGCTTATGTAAAGAAGGCCTGAGAATAAATTAACCATCATTTGGCTTACCGATGATTACTAGCAATTCTGGCTTCATGCAGGCAAGTTGGAGCCTGTAATATGAATTGAGGAAGGGTTTTGAAGTTAGTTCCCCCTCGCCAAATAAAGAGTTTCTTTTTCCAAGCCATTATAACATATGTGTTGCCCAAGGCATGATGACTTGATGTCATCCTCACCTTCCTCTGGCTTATCACTGATAGTCTGTTTAGGGTTCCAAACTCAATGGTAGTAACTAAACATGAGGGTTGCGTCTATTGTGGAACTTTACCCAAAACCTTATGGAACACTATGATGACAACCATGCACCGCCTGTTGTTATGTTTTTGAAG
This sequence comes from Dendrobium huoshanense, assembly GCA_016618105.1. Lineage (NCBI taxonomy): Eukaryota > Viridiplantae > Streptophyta > Magnoliopsida > Asparagales > Orchidaceae > Dendrobium > Dendrobium huoshanense. Next base: position 13,880,977 of record CM028351.1, read on the forward strand.
GCACCCTCTCTTTTAATAGGATTCATGGAATGTCAAGCCCATATAGGATTCACGACATGCCTCCAGCATTCATCCTAGGTTTATGGTTGCTATCGGCCACGATTTTTATAGATTTGAGGAATTTTGGCACTGATTATTTAGATATATGCCTATTCCAGCAATGAATCGTGCTGCACACCGCTCAACTTGAAATAGGGAGATCAAAAGCACAGTTTAAGTACAATAAGTAATCTGGTCTTCACAAGTTGGTATTTTCCCACCATAGATAGAATATGTTGCTTCCATCCCCTGGAATGAAAGATAATTCTGAATCATCTTTATCTACGAATAATGAAGCTATATGTAATGCACCTAGGAATATCATGGAGAGTTCGATCTTGGTTCAAGATGAACACTGGCGGCATGCTTAACATATGCAAGTGAGATGGGAAGTGGTATTTCTAGTTGCAGAAGTAGAAATAATGGCACATGAGATAATATTATTTTCATAAAGTAGAGATCCAAAAATAGGTTCATGAATACCATCAATATTGATTGGAGGGAAAACATTGAAGGAAATGATAAATACAGAATTTGCAGTCAAAACACTGAACCATCCAATGTAAAGATGATTTTTCAGTATTGGTAATTCAGTTGACGAAGTGACCCCAAAATAGGATGACAGAAAAGATTTTTGTCCAAACACAAATTGGTAATGTATTAGCAGACAATATATATATATATATATATATATATATATATATATATATATATATATATATATATATATATATATATATATATATATATATATATATATATATATATATATGTGTGTGTGTGTGTGTGTGTGTGTGTGTGTGTGTGTGTGTGTGTGTGTGTGTGTGTGTGTGTGTGTGTGTGTGTGTGTGTGTGACAATGCATTGCCACTTGAAATAAAGATATTATAATTAGACCTTTTAATCAATTCATAACTTTTTTATCACACCCAACGTATGTTAGAACCTATTTTACTTGCATGAAGACATCTTGGATATGTCAATTATGTTATGGTCGGAGTCCTTCTCATGTGACCTGGTAGAGATGGTAGAAGTCGTAGGCATTATTGTGGTTCAATCAATTATGGAAGCTTGGACTCAACTAACATTAATAACATTTCATACTATCGGAGTATTCACATGTGGTAATGCCAAACATGTACGAGCTTCCTATAATGGAAAAAATCAAATTTGATGAGAATTTGGTTCATCCCACACGTACCTATCATGGTCATCCTACTTTTCTATGTTTTATAGACTTGCATGTAACCATTAAGAGTCAAGATATTTTATATAATGTGAATGTTCCAACAAAAAGTTTGATTTAATTTAAAATAATCATTTAATTTAAAATAATCAACATGTAGAATTAGAATAAGTATGATATTAATTTATCTTATTTTACTCCAATGATACTATTGTTCCAAACCATTATTGGCAAAGATTTGGGTAAGATATGCACTTCCTCCGGAATGAAAAAAAGCTATCTACTTTCATTTGTAGTTGGTATTTCATACTAAATTCTTTTTCTTCTTGATACTTAATAAAACCCTCATTTTTTACGATTGATTCTACTTTCTTTTACTTGGTGTAGTTGGGTAAAAGGAGACAGAGGACCACTAGGCTAATCGAGACTTGACTTTAAGGATCTGGCACCTACACCTGTCCATGTCTGCCAGTGAATATTAGATCTACATATGGTCGTGTGTGTTATGTTATTTATTCATACAAATGGAATGCATCATGCACGTTAACCTTCCTGCAGACGTTTGTTGATATCTTAAAAAGAGCAACTAATTAAACTCATATTTATATAATTGATTCGATTCATGGATCCAATTGTAGGTAAATGCCTAGGAAAATATCACTTGGATTTATGAAAAGGTTTATTATATTTATCTATGGTACGATGACTATGGTCAAGATTCTAAGCTTGGTGGTCAAATAAGATTTTTTGTAATCGAAAGGTAGGGTTTGAATTTAGGGATTGAGACTTTAGGACCAAATAGGGCAATAACCATTGGCTTACCATCCTCTCACTCTCCACCCATCCTACACCCCCTCTCCTCTAATGTTGATATATAGTAATAGTTTTTAGAGAACAAAAAGGCAGCCAAGAACACTCATGGTTGTGAAGAAAAGAAAAATCCACTTTTTTGATCAAATTTGAGTGGGAATGACAAATTTTCTAGTTTGAAAAATCTTGGAATAACCTATGTTCTTACATCCTATCTTGGTGTGGTATGCAGGTAAGATCCTACAATCATAGGCTTTAGATGATGTAGAAGAAATGGAAATTTCTAATGTGTTGATGGGGAAAACTACTAGTTTTCATATATTAGATATCCACCCGAGTCACTATGGATGTGCTTGTCCTATTTACATGTCCAAACAAATTAATGTTGAACTTATTGGATCATTAGCTATTCATATTGCGGATCTATGATTTTGATGATAGCAAACATTTCTTATTTCTCTACGATTGCCTTATGTGCTAACGTTTCAGGTCCACACGATCAGATTGCAATCTGGAACCAGCTCAAGATTGGGTAGACTAGGTATGTGTCAGTTTGTAATCTTTTTCCTTTCTTGAGTCTGTTGTATTTGGTGTGGTATCTGATGATTTGTAACTTGGAAGATTTTCTATTGTGCCCTAAAAGATTTCTATTTTTGGTAACATTGTTCGGGACGATATTTATATCGTCCTGGACGATCTGACAAAAGTAGAAATCCTAGTTAGGGCATCCTCATTAAAGCAGCCGTCTTTTTGCAAAACACATCATCCTGGACGATTTTGTATCGGCCAGGACGATCGGCTCAATTCAGCAAGAATCTGCCGCCATATCTACTTAGGAAAATCTTATTTTTGGACATCGTCCCGGTGGATCGTCCTGGACTATAAAATATCGTCCCGGACGATCCAGAGCAATTTTTCCAAAATTTCTCAGGCAGTTTTGGAAAGCAATTAATGGGGATTTCATCTGGGCCGATCGCAAGATCGTCCGGGACGATTAGACATCGTCCATCTTCATTTTAGGGCGATATTATGGATGATTTTCCTCATATTTGAACTAATCGGCCAGGATGATATGCCTATCGTCCTGGACGATAATGTCGGCAACTTACATTAATGAGCTTGTTTTGAGAGCTTCTATTTAAGCTATGGAAAGACACTTTGTAAGTGTCATTGGCAGCCATTGTAGCTTCATTCTTGTGGGGGAAACTTGAAGAGAGAGCTTGAAAGGGAGAGAGGAAAGGGTGGAGTTTTAGAGAGGGAGAAGATCCTGTGAGGGGGGACTCAAGGGAGTGTGGAGGGGGTTCCACACGGTTGCTCCGGCGAACTCGCTCCTTAGTACCATCGGATTCAAGGCTTGTCTCGAGGTAAGTTCACCAAAGAAGAAGTCTCTTTGGTGTCAAAGGACCCGACAACTCCGCCGCATCGGGAGAGGTGGAAGTGATTTTGTAAGGGCTTCTCAGCCTAGCTGTGGGGGCTAAAGGAGAAACACATGTGTTAGTGCAATACTTGGAGGGTGCCTCTAAGGAGTGGACGTAGGTCAAGGTTTGACCGAACCACTATAAATCCGGTGTGTTCTTTCTTTATTACTTCCGCACTTTTAATTTCCGCATCGTTGTTTTTCTATGTGGTGATATTGGTTTTAGTTTTATCTTTGGTTTTAAAGTTTTTCAATTCACCTCTCTCTTTTAAATTAGCTTGGGCTAGTTCTATAGGGCTTAACATCCCTAGTGAACTTTCAAGTGGTATCAGAGTGGTTTTCATAAAATAAGTTTTTAAAAGCTTTTGAATTTTTGATCCATGGCTAATGTTTCTAATCGTTTTGTTGCGGAAGGTTATTCAATCACCAGACCACCTTTATTTGAAAATATGTCATTTGATTTTTGGAAAACTCGCATGTCAATTTTCTTGCAATCGATAGATTTTCGTATGTGGCATATGATTTTAAATGGTTACTCTTCTCCGTCACGAGTTTTAGATGGAATCAATATTGATATTCCTTTTAATCAATGGAATAAGGATGAACGAATCAATGCTCAATTGAATGTAAAATCATTAAACTGCTTTTTCTGTGCTTTAAATTCAGATGATTTTATGTTAGTTTTCATGTGCACAACGGGTAAGGAAGTTTGGGATAAACTACACACCATATACGAAGGGACAAATGAAATCAAGCAATCCAAGTTGAATTTGTTAATGCATGATTTTGAATTATTTTCCATGAAACCTTTTGAAACGATCTTAGACATGTATACCAGATTCATTCAAATTGTAAACTCATTGCATGCTTTAGGAAAAGATTTTTCAAATTTTGAAAAAAGTTAACAAAATTCTTCGATGTCTACTAGATAAATTTGATTCTAAAGTTGTTGCTATTTGTGAGTCTAAAGATTTGAATATATATTCTATTGATATTTGAATATATATTCTATTGATAATTTGATTGGCTCACTCATTGCCTACGAGCAAGGTTTGGGTCAAAGACTTTTAGATGCAGGTAAAATGATTGTTATAAAAGCTGAAGATATGGAAAGAGGAAGCTTAGTTAGTGACAATAGAAAGGGCTTGTCAAGCAAATCACAAAGCTCACCAAAGCATAAGCAAAAGTGGAAAAAAGGTAAAATTGGTAAGGATATTAATATTTCCTCTAACGTTATTTGTTTTAGATGCAGGAAACCTGGACATATGAAAAATGAGTGCCCTAATTTAAGAATTCTCCCTGCAAAAGAAAAGGGTAAGGCGAAGTTAAATTTAAACTGGGGAAATAATGAAAGGCAAAAAATCTCATGGGCAGATCTGGTCTCTGAAGCTTCGGACCAGGAGAGAGATAATGGTTAAGAGCCTTTCGTGTTTTTGTTTTTATGTTTTTTCATTTTTATTTTGTGTTTTTGTTTTGTTTATTCTTTGAATTTTTTTTTTTCGTAAAAATTTTTCTCTGATCTACACACACATTCACTTTTCTAGAAATTAAAAATTTACTTCCAAATTTTTCTTGAAATCTTTAGTAAGTTGTGATTGACTTCTCTAAAAACAATCAAAGGAAGGAAACTCATGTTTTTGACTTTCAATCTCTGTTTCCTAAAAGTGGTTTTTCTACTTTTGATTTAAAATCTTTTTCATCTTTTAAATTGGTTTTTGTAACTAAATTTTTTATCTCCCTATATTTTATTTATCGCATAGGAATCTTTTGCAAGTTGTTGAATCTAATTCAAAATTTTCTTAATCAAGAAATTCGCTTTATCAATAGTATGGGTTTACTTTTGGTATTTAAGATTTTAGAAAGGTAGCATAATAAAAAAAAAAAATGGCCAATGATGCCAAAAATAAAAGAAGCGCAAAGCGTCAAAATTGAAAAATATAGAATACACAAAGTGTATCAAAAGATGCGCAGTGTGCCAACCAATTGTCAAGAGGCATAAAATGAGCCCACTAAATTTTAATGCTTACCATTCTTATACTTCTTAAAGCTTAAGAAAACCCTTGATTTTTTTATGCTTGAGTTTGAAAATCTTGATTCATGATTCAACAAATCGTGCATTAATCTTCTATTAGATATATTTTATGAAAGGAGTTTTGAAAAATTACTGTTTCTTTCTCTAATTTATTTCTTGATTTAGATATTGAATTAAAAAGTTTTTGAGCCTTTTTAAAGAATTTGAGTTTGGATTATCAATTCTTGATTTTCTAACCTTTACTGGGCTATGTGTAGTCAATCCAATTCTACTAAGTTTTTTTATTAAAACCCAGAGGTAACTTTCTCATTTTAAGAACATTTGTTTTTTCACTTGATTAGGGAATGTTTTTTGTTCGTTTTGTTTTTTGTTTGTGCCTCCTCTCTTTTTGATAATGTCAAAGGGGGAGAACGTTGTATCTTTTTTCTTTTCAAAAATTTTAAAACAACAAAAATATTTTCATCTTCCCTATTTTTTTTAAAAGGATTTATTCTAGTGAGGGGGAGATTAGGAGGATTTACTTTTATGAAAATTCAAATTGAAATGTTTTGCCATCATCAAAAAGGGGAGATTGTTGCGGATCTTTGATTTTGATGATAGCAAACATTTCTTATTTCTCTACGATTGTCTTATGTGCTAACGTTTTAGGTCCACACGATCAGACTGCAATCTGGAACCAGCTCAAGATTGGGTAGACTAGGTCTGTGTCAGTTTGTAATCTTTTTCCTTTCTTGAGTCTGTTGTATTTGGTGTGGTATCTGATGATTTGTAACTTGGAAGATTTTCTGTTGTGCCCTAAAAGATTTCTATTTTTGGTAACATCGTCCGGGATGATATTTATATCGTCCTGGACGATCTGACAAAAGTAGAAATCCTAGTTAGGGCATCCTCATTAAAGCACCCATCTTTTTGCAAAACACATCGTCCTGGACGATTTTGTATCGGTCAGAACGATCGGCTCAATTCAGCAAGAATCTGTCGCTATATCTACTTAGGAAAATCTTATTTTTGGACATCGTCCCGGTGGATCGTCCTGGACTATAAAATATCGTCCCGGACGATCCAGAGCAATTTTTCCAAATTTTCTCAGGAAGTTTTGGAAAGCAATTAATGGGGATTTCGTCCGGGCCAATTGCAAGATCGTCCGGGACGATTAGACATCGTCTAGCTTCATTTCAGGGCGATATTCAGGATGATTTTCCTCATATTTGAACTAATCGGTCAGGAAGATATGCCTATCATCCTGGACGATATGCCTATCGTTCTGGACGATAATGTCGGCAACTTACATTAATGAGCTTGTTTTGAGAGCTTCTATTTAAGCTATGGCAAGGCACTTTGTAAGTATCTTTGGCAGCCATTGTAGCTTCGTTCTTGTGGGGAAAACTTGAAGAGAGAGCTTGAAAGGGAGAGAGGAAAGGGTGGAGTTTGAGAGAGGGAGAAGATCCTGTGAGGGGGGACTCAAGGGAGTGTGGAGGGGGTTCCACACGGTTGCTCCGACAAACTCGCACCTTAGTACCATCGGATTCAAGGCTTGTCTCGAGGTAAGTTCACCAAAGAAGAAGTCTCTTTGGTGTCAAAGGACCCGGCAACTCCGCCGCACCGGGAGAGGTGGAAGTGATTTTGTAAGAGCTTCTCCGCCTAGCTGTGTGGGCTAAAGGAGAAACACTTGTGTTAGTGCAATACTTGGAGGGTGCCTCCAAGGAGTGGACGTAGGTCAAGGTTTAACCGAACCACTATAAATCCGGTGTGTTCTTTCTTTATTACTTCCGCACTTTTAATTTCCGCATCGTTGTTTTTCTATGTGGTGATATTGGTTTTAGTTTTATCTTTGGTTTTAAAGTTTTCCAATTCACCTCTCTCTTTTAAATTAGCTTGGGCCAGTTCTATAGGGCTTAACATCCCTAACGAACTTTCAATTCATGTAAAGGTTGGTTATTGGGGATCCATAGTGAGTCTATTTTATAAAATTTATGAGAGATCAAAAGAGGCACATATGGTTTATTTGTCACCAAAAAGAGATGAATATTATATGGTAGCATCAAGAAATTCTTTGGCCTTGAAATGGGGTTTTAAAAAACAACAGGTTGTTCCTGTTGAATCTCGTTAAGAATTCTTGACTATTCCATGGGAAAAGATTCATCTTAGAATAATTTTTCCTTCAAATATGTTTTGATTTAAGCATCCCTTATTCCTTTTATCTAGTATAATGATGTGAATCAAGCTTTAATAAGTTCTAATATGCAGAGATAAGCAGTTAATCTTTCTCGATATGAGAAGTTCATTATTGGAGCTAGTTTGGAAGGCCAAATGATTCTAAATTAGGGGATTTCTAGCCGAACGTAAGGAAAAAATTATTTATACTGATACTCAAAAGATCATTTTTTCAAGTATTGGGGATACTCTAAGCATTCCATTAGTTATGTATCAACGTTCCAACAAAAATACTTGTATGCATAAAAAAAAGTTAGGTTAAGCACAATAAATACATTAAAAAGGGACGAATTCTAGTCAATTATGGAAGAATCTTAAGAGCATTTCATTTACAATTTTTAATGGTCATACTTAATTTGTAGGCATTAATTATCACTTATAAAAAGAACTAATAACATGTCATAATTTGTTGAAAGAAAATTAAGAACATTTGGTAGTAGTAAGGCTTTCACCTTAAGTTTGCTTGTGTTCACCACCCACAAACTATTGGGCAAGTTAAGGTCCCACAAAAGCAGATATTGAATCACTTATGGAGAAAATTGGAAGTAGCAAAGATGAAGTGGTAGAAGCAATCCCCTCTTTTTTATGTTTTTTAATAACCACATTTTTTATGATAAGAAAAATATCATTAGCGCTATGTAACACAATGTCAAGGCCCTACTATTATTGAACTCAAACTTTAGAGTGAGTGAGTTGTCATAATAGCTAACTATGATAAATATAAACTCTACAAATGGGCAAGATGGAATCAACATGGTAAGAAAATTCCAATTGGCCTTTCAAAAAAGCTTTGAGAACAAGACAACCATAGATAGGTTAAAGTGAAGAGGAGGATGGCCAAGTACTACAATGTTAACAAGTTTGGATCCACATGTAATAAACCTTATATCATAATGAAACAAGTCAACCTTAGTGCCTATTAGTTGCATGCACACTTGGGAAAATTGGTTTTAAGGACTTGCAACACCTTTGACATGAAGATCTTCTACCCATAAAGGGAGTTTTTTATACCCCATATTATTTAACCTCATGAATATCAATGATGATTCTTATTTTTTCTATATTTTCTCAATTTATATATAGGTGAGTCCTTTACAAAATCTAGTAAAGTGATAGGAAAGATTTAAAACTTAAGGAACTTGCACCCTTTTATATTGAACATTGGAAATTTCTCCATATCCAAAGTAAAGGTGACATACTCATCCATTTAGAGGCCCAAGTAGAAGAAAAATAGAAATAATATAAGGAGTTTCATACGAAACATATGATTACTTAGTGGCTAAAATATTATCCACCTAACTAATTCGCTTGTCGAGAACTTCCAAAGTGAGTGGTCTTATGCAGAAATTCCATTTGCCAACAAATGTATAGAAAATAGAAAATCCTATAGCTAGTGCAAGCTAGCATTCAAAGGGTTCTTATGTTAAAAGTGGAATCGCACGCACTTTTCCATCCTCTCACTTAAATATCAATAGATTCTCAAAATCCTTGATTTTTATTGGAGATGGTTCTTACTATCTTATGGTACTCGCTAACAAGGAAGAAGCTCCAGTGGAACTTGGTGAAGGATCAATAATAGAAAATTCTTTACCAAAAAAAAAAAAAAAATGTTAACAAGATTTTTAATCGTATATAATGTAGAAGTGTAATCCTCATATATAATCCAAACATCCACTAAGTCAAAGTTAAGGCTTCATTTTCACTCAATGGGTACCCTAATAACTAACCTAAAGTTTATTATATTCTTAGCTTGTTAACATATAACAAAGCCCTATCACTTGACATGGCTCACTCAAAGTTTTGGAAATACTTCTTCATACCTTCTTCTTAACTAACTACACTTGAACACCATAGGAGTAGGCTCCATCATTGTGGAGGCTAATGTTTCACTAGCTCTATCAACAACAAGTCACTCAGTGGGAGGTCATCCCACTCACCTCAGTGTAAATGGGATGTCATCTAAACTAGAGGAAATAACTACCTTCCCTAGACTCCCTTCGTTTGGTAACCCCCACTCACCTCTACTCGCTCATCCTCCATCTTCAAAAACCATAATTATTTAATCAATCTTTGGCTAACAAGAAAATGCACTTTTGTGACCAATACATCTTTCTTACACATAGGCGAAGCAAATTTTTTTCTACTTATCATCCTTTAGTTTTTGTTTGCATATGATGACTTTCTTTAGCCTCTTAAGGATTGAATCAACTAACTTAATAATGAACAAAATATTTTATTCTAATGAGTCAATCATAAATATAAGATGATTGGAGAAGAAATGTAGTAGCATTATGCTCCTTAAGAAAATACTAATTAGTGAAGATATTGTGTAGGTTCAAAGCAAGTTTATAATAAGGAATCTACATGATACCTGAGATAATAAATTTAGGGTTATATCTTTTATTTAATCTCCCTTTTTATCATTTGGTGATAGCAATAAATGCTCACAATTCAATTCACTTGTCCTTTTCATATATTTCTTTTCAAAAAAATCAAGTGAATTGAGGAATTACGAGAAAATTTTTATATTCATATATAAGTACTTTGCAGGTATCGAAATGTTCCCACTTAGAGACTTAACTTGAATGATTCCATATCTCAAGAGATCACTAGCCATATGAAAAGATAGTCGACCGACAAGTTTTTTGGCATTACTCTAGAGAATTGCAACCACTCTTTTAGCATGGGGGATACGAGTACTTCTCAAGCAAGACAGATTTTGGAGTCATTATCTATAGCACATCTCTTATGAGAACTCGCTCATACTTATTTGAGCCTCTAATCTCACTCACCTAGGTAGGAACCATTTATCCACGATCAAGGCTGCTAGGCCACTATCAACATAAACCTCGAAAGACTATTGCTATGATCTAAGGGATAGTTTAGTCCTCAACTAATGACCACTTTTACCTATCTAAGAGGGCTCTCCCTTTGACTTCCAAGGTTCTAAATATTATCTTCATGTTTGATCACCACCATATTAAGAGGATTCACCTTCACTAACTCACACTATAGACATGTTCATTGGACTTGCCCAACACTCACCCATTATGACTAGAATAAAGATCTCGTCTCCAAACCGTGGGCTCTACTATAAGTAGATATCCATGTGGAAGCCAATCATCTAGGCAATGTGACTTTGACATAAAGTAACATATCATACCTTGTACATTATATATATATATATATATATATATATATATATATATATATATATATATATATATATATATATATATATATATATATATATATATATATATATATATCACTACTAAAAAGGTAATGTTTGCGCAGCTATTTTAAAATCGTTGGTTTTAAAACCACCACTGTAAATAGTTATAGACAGCAGTTTTAACCACCATGAAATTCACCATCATTTTTCATAATAATTTGTAGCAGCGGTTTTGAAATCGCTGGCTGAGACACGTCGCTCATAAATCAATCTCCTCCTTTCGTGCCCTAGCCGACTCATTCTCTACTGCAATCTCCTCCTTTCGTGACCTAGCCGACTCATTCTCTACCACGACTTCCTCTTCGTCGATGATCATCCACACCGAACCCTACCTTCCTATGCCGAATCCATCCCGTCCCGAAGTCTAATATGCATGATCATCGACTTCTTCTTAGTTTAGCGATCCCAAAAAAGCATACTTTGTATGATCAGTATGGGGAGGAAGGGCTTAAAGGCGGTGTTTCTTCGCTAACGGCACGACTTTCTTCACTAGAGGTGATGGGCCTGCCGTGTTTAGGTTTAATTTGAGGAACGCTGATGATATCTTCTCTGAGTTCTTTGGATTCTCGAGCCCTTTTGGGGCCATGGGTGGGGGAATGGAATGAGAGGGGGCATGAGATTTTCGAACTTGATGTTTGGAGATGATCTTTTTGGATCGGCGTTCGGCGGTGGAGAGAGAGTCCTATGGAATCGCTGTTGTCGCTGATTGAGAACTTGTTGCCTTGCACCCTAGAGGAGTTGTATAAGGGGACCACGAAAAAAGATGAAGATGTCCAGGGAGATCGCTGATATCAGTGGGTGAGTTTTTCTTTTCCTTATTGATTCAATTCTTGATTCTAAAAAAATTTATTTTTTTCATTCAATGTGATAACAATTTAGATTTAATAATGGATTTTTTTTATTATTATTCTGAAACATGCCACTTGAAGGCCATGCCAGAAAGATTAGTTGCTAAGTGTCTATACATATTAGACTTAAAAAGATTCATCAAGCAATAAATATTTAACAATGAAAAGTTGCTTTGCCAATCTTTCTATCTTTCTTTTATTACGATCACAGTTAAATGCTATTGTTTTATCCAGTTAGTTATTATTTATTTTATTGAATTTATAGTGTTTATTTTACAGTAGTTTATGCTAATGTTTTCACACAGAATATCTCTTTAGCTGAAGCTCTTACAGGCTACACATTTCATCTCAAAACTTCAACTAAAGGTAATTTTTTCCTTGATTCACTTCTGGTTTTGTTCTCTTTCATCCTATTTAAAATCTAATTTTGGTTGTTATTTGTGAATTTCAAAACTGAGAGCTTTATTATGATTGCAAACTTTGTTTTTTTTCTATATTTTTATTTAGTTTGCATCTCACAGTTAGCTATAAAGTGTTACCACCAAAGAATTTTCAGTGGGTTTGACAACTTCAGTGCAAATGTTTATGTTGATGGAAGCATTGTTAACTTAGGGCTTTGGAACACTTCAGGTATTTTGACTGATTGTGTCTAAATTCGACATTTGAATGCTTCGGTAGTTCTTATGCTTTTTATGTTTTTTCATCATTGTTCTTAGGCCAGGCAGATTATAGCAGATTGAGGCCACTTAGTTATAAAGGAGCAGATATTTTTGTTCTGGCCTTTGGTCAGTTGGGCAAGCTATGAGAATGTTCTGAAGAAGGCATTTCACTTTATAGAATTCCTTTTATCATTGCATTTTGGTTCATAATTTTTATCTTAGTATTGTGAATAGTTGTAAATTGTTTATTCTCGGCTACTGTTTTAACTGCCTAAAGCTAAGGATTTTGTTTTCTCAATTGTACTATATTGATCTCTATTATTTATCACAAATCTCAGAATATTAATATTAGCATTGATGGTACGAAAATGTCCTCATCAAGCGATGAGTATTTGTGATAACCTAATAATTTCTTCTCATCAATACGCAGTTTATAATTCAAAAACTACATGCATGACACCTTCTGAGCTTCCTAACAATATGATTATCCATATTTGATGAGCTTTCTATGTAAAATTTTTAGCATTTAGACAATTTAAACCTTCAAGCATTACTTCTTGATGCCTAATCTTGATGAATTTTGCCTTGTTACTCTGTTGTAGTTTTAAGGCACAGAGTTTTGGTCGAAAGAGCAAGAGAATGACTGAGATTCTTGACAATTATTATGCACAACAAAGGATCCAATGTCATCTTATATAAATAGTCTAGGATGAGTTTAATGGCCAATTAATGCTGGCTAATTTTACTTTTTACTCTTTGGAGAAACTTTGTGTAAATAGGCAAAGTGATGCATGCTTCATGTAGCTTAAATTGTACATATTCATATTGAATTCAATCAGATACAGTTGTACAGTAATTGTTGTAGAAATAGAAGCCATTTTGATATCATTTCAATAGCTTCAATCTCAAACTGAACCTTTTTTTTAACGAGTTGAATTGACAGAACTGAAATTATAAATGTTAAACTGAAATTAAACCATTATGACAGAAATGGATCAGAACATTTTGGTTTGGTTTCATCTTAGTTTTCATTTCAAAATTAATTTTAATCAACACAAGGTTGCATACTTTAATCTGTCAAAGTTCCTATAACATTATTGTTTTGATATATTGTTTATATGTATATTTAATTGGGCATTCATATTTTGTGTTTTTTTTTTAAATTCTGGATATTTGTGGCGGTTATAACTGCCATAAATGCCCAGATTTGCGGTAGTTAAAACTGCCACCATACTTGAAATCTGTTTATTTGAAAAGCTTTAGTGGCGGTTATAAACGCTGCAAATCTGGACAATTGTGGCGGTTATAACCGCCGCTAAATCTAAGACTTCATTAGATCTACCCTGCCGGTCCTTAAACCGTTGAAGAATGTCGTTGCAGCGCATTGCTATTACAGCGGGGGTGCAGCGGTTTCAAAACTGCTGCAACGAAATATTGTGCTGCGATAGGCCTATTTTTTGGCAGTATATATATATATATATATATATATATATATATATATATATATATATATATATATATATATATATATATATATATATATATATATATATCTGTGTGTGTGTGTGTGTGTGTGTGTAATCTTTAAAACTCTATAAATAAATAAAAAGGTGTAGGGGTCACTTTGAAATTTCCTAGATCTCTAGACATTTCTCATCCTATTTAGATTTCACTTTACCCATTTACAACATACACAAAGCTCCCACTCTCCATATTCATTTGAATACTATTTGATCCCTTAGCTAGTTCCTAAAGATTATCTGACAGTAAGGTCAAATATCATCCTTCGATAAATTCAAATCCAACGAAAAAAGTCAATCATCATCACTCTTTACTTAATTAAAAACATGATAATAGTAACATGTTTGATTTGGAGACAATGACTAGCATATCTAAAGTCATGTTCATCTTGCTCAAGGTTAGTGTAATTGCTTCAGGAGACAACATTAGTAACCATCTACAAAACAAAACAAAATAAAAAAATAGATTACCCTAAAAATAAGTAGATGATTTCCCTCCAATATTGATATTCCATGACTTGCTCTTACGCCACACACTAAGAAATCAACACTCAACCCAAAAGAAATTTTTGTCATTCCTAATAGATATCCCGTAAAAATCAATTAAAGGCAGTGATGAGTGCCAGCGTAGCAGCATCATGGAAAAATCCTGTACAAAGGAAATAGCGTTAGATAACATTATTGTTAATAGAGGATGGCTCATGCTGCAGAGACTTGATAGTAATGGTAGCAGAAATACCACTCTTTTATATGACTCAGACATCGCTAATTCTACTATAACCCACAACTCTCATAAAGTAGCAGGAATAGAGAATACAAGAACTGCTACAGAAACTGATTCGAGAACCAAGTGAGGTCGACAAGACGAATAAAAAATAGTGATGATCTAAAGGTCATCAATTTCATTAAAAGAACAATAATTTCACCGAAGTCAACATTTCAGGAAAAGTTCTATAAGAAGGAAAAGAGATAAAAATCCATTGAACAAAGTTGGTATATCTTCATTATTTTATTTTGAGGTCATCTTTTTAAAGACACAAAATAGTTTACTAGTTTAATAAACATAATATTTCTGGTATGTTGAGACTGTGGGCCAAATTGACTAGATTGAAACAATGTCTGAGATACCGGAATAAATATGTTTTTAAAAATCTTTTCTCTGATATTATTGAAGCTGAGTCGAAAGTGTCTGAGTTGGAAGGGGTGTATCTGGATAATCCTAGTGATAGTAATAGTTGTTATTTAAATTCTGCTAAATGTGTTTTAACCCAATTACAATGTCAGGAAGAAGAGTTTTGGAAACAAAAATCCAATTCTAAATTTATTATGGAGGGGGACAAAAATACTAAATTTTTTCATGCAATTGCTAATAAGAATAAGACTAAGAGTAAAATCCATAAAATTTTGAACAATGATGGTAATATGCTGGAAACGGATGAGCTTATTTGTAAGTCTGGTGTGGATTTTTTTAAGAACATGTTTAACAATCAGTCTGATATTATTCCCTTATCTAATCCTTCAGTTATTCCTAAGATTATTAATGAGGATGATAATGTTTTGCTTTGTCAATTACCTACGGAAATTGAAATTTTTAAAGTTCTTAAGGAAATGAATGGTGATGCTACGGCGGATTCGGATGGTTTTACTACCAAGTTTTTTTAAAATTCTTGGGAAATCGTGAAGGAGGATGTTGTTAATGCTGTCAAAGATTTTTTTGAAGCTACACCCTACTCAAAGTTTTTTTCCTCTTCTAATATTGTTCTTATACCGAAAAAGGAGGGAGCCAATGCTTGGAAGGATTTTAGACCGATTAGTCTTTGTACTTTTTCCAATAAACTTAATTCTAAAATCATTGCTAATAGGTTGGCTAATATTTTACCTAGAATTATTTCTTTGAATCAAACGGGATTTGTTGAAGGTAGGAGTATTAGTGATAATGTTTTACTTGCGCAAGAAATTGTTCACGAGATTAACACTAAAATCACGGTGGGCAATACCATTTTTAAATTAGATATTACTAAAGCCTATGACAATCTGGATTGAAATTTTCTATATAAGGTGATGTCTTTGTTTGGTTTTAATCAAAATTTCATTATGTTGATTAAAAATAGTGTGGAGAATTGTTTCTTTTCTGTCATTATCAATGGTAGAAATCATGATTTTTTCAAATCCTCGAAAGATCTTCGACAAGGTGATACCATCTCTCCTACTCTTTTTATTATTGCTATGGAATATTTATCTAGAGGTTTGGAAGATCTTTATGCTAAGAAAGTTCAACTTAGGTTTTATACGAAAAGAGGTTTTAATATTTCTCACTTGAGTTTTGCTGATGATTTCATCTTATTCACTAATGGTGCTATCAAGAATGTGAAAATCCTTATGAAATTTCTTTATAATTTTCATGATTGTAGTGGTCTTGCTTTCAATACTGATAAGAGCACTTTTATTGTTGGTAATTCTATAAATCAAAATAGGATTCATGCTATTCAACGGGTCTGTGGCTTTAAAGCAAAAAATTTGCCTATTAAATATTTGGGTACACCTATTTATAAAGGTAAAAAGATGAATTTTCTTTTTGATGATATTTTTACTATTATACAAAAGAAGTTGGCTAATTGGTCTTCCAATTTCCTTTCTTTTGGAGGTCGTTTAGTTCTTGTGAAATCTATGCAGAACTCTATTCCGATTTATCTTTTTCACACTTTAATACCTTCTTCTGCTATTTGTTCTAAAATGGAGAGATTGATTAATAGATTTTTTTGGGGGTCCAAATTAAATTCTAATGCTATTCATTGGGCGGCTTGACATAAAAATTGTGGGGTTTTAGAGGAAGGGGGTCTGGGTTGTTAGAGCATCAAGGATACCTCTATTGATTTTTCTCATAAATTGTGGTTTGCTTTTAGATCTAATAGTAGTTTATGGGCTCGTTATATGAATGTTAAATATTGCCATAATATGCATCCGCTCTTATGTTCTTTTAAAAATGCCGACTCTCGGACTTGGAAAAGATTGTGTAACATTAAATGGGAAGCGGAGAATTTTATACAATGGGGGTTGGGTAAGGGAGATGTTTATTTTTGGCAAGATAAATGGTTTGGGGATTTTTCGATTGACACTTTTTTAAATACTCACACTATTGAGCCTATTAAAGTTTCTTCTTTTTTTTTTTATAACAGATGGAATTTGAATAAATTGAAAGAGTTTGTGCCTAACTGTGTGGTCGATATTATCTTGAATATTCCCTTACAGCTTAATTGCAAGGATATTATTTTATGTTATGTTTCTACTAACGGTAAGTTTCAATTGAGTAATATTTGGGATCATTTCCGGATTCCAGCCCAGAAATCTCTTATTTTTGGTGCGATTTGGCATAGCTCTTTTCCTATTACTTATTCGACTTTAGCTTGGAGATGCATTAAAGGTTTTATCCCTGTGGATACTTTGCTTCCAAAAAAAAAAACGTATAATTTTAGCTTCGAAATGTTTTTGTTGCTCTAATACTGAAGATATTGATCATATTTTCATTAATGGTTTGGTGGCGCAAAAGGTTTGGTCGTATTTTAATAGTATTACTGGTAAGAATGTGATGCCTTTTCAGAATAACTTAGCTTCCATGCTTGAATGTTGGTTTACTCCTACCAAAGGCCATATTCTTAATTTGTTGCCTATTTTGATTTTATGGTATATTTGGAAAGCTCGTAATGAGGCTAAGCATGATAATATCAAGATGGATCCCATTCTTATCATTAACAATATTAAGAGAAAGGTGTCCCAGCATTTTAATTTTAATGTTATTTCGAGCAAAACTTTTGCTAAGTGTGCGGATTTAGCTGAGAGTTTTGGTATCCTTCTGGATACGACTTTGGTTAATACTATGGATTCTTTCATGTACTGGATTAAACCCAAACCGCCTTATGTTAAATTGAATACGGACGGTGCTGTTGATAGGGAGAAGTCTGGAGCGGGTGGCCTCATTAGGGATGTTTTTGGTGAAATTTTGCTAGCTTTTGCTGCTCCGGTGCTGAATCAGAATGTTATTTTCTTAGAGTTAAAGGCTCTCCATTTTGGTTTAGATCTCTGCTTAAATATGGGTTTTAACAATGTGTGGATTGAAGTGGACCCCCTTTTATTGTTCACAATTTTGGCAAAGGCAATAATGGGAATGTTCATAAGTTTTACCTTATTAGAAAAATTAAGATGATTTTGAAGTTATTAAATTACAAAATTTCTCATGTTTTCTGGGAAGGGAATGGTTGTGCTGATTGGTTAGCCAATAAGGGTTCTTTGATGGAGGGTTATGTGAAATTTGATATCCTTCATTTAGACCCTATTCTCAAAGGGATGCTTTTGTTGGATAAGTTTTCTTTGCCCCACATTAGACATGGTTGAGCTGGTTTTTTGTTTCTTTTGGTCCAGATTTTTGGTCTTTGCTGGCTGTCTTATTTCAGGGTGGATTTCTGTTTTTGCTGGGGGGCTTTTTCTGTATTGGTTTTCTGGGCAGTTTCGGCTGTATTGTTTTTTGTCTTTCCTTGTTCTGGTGAAGTTGGGTATCATTTGGTCAGAGCTGGTTGACATTCTGTGGGGTTTGCAGGGGTTGGGGTTTCTGGAGATTGGGTTTAGGTTGTTCTGGCTGGGCTATCGGGTGAAGGGTTTTGTTTTGTTTTGTTACATGGCTTTGTTCCAGGTCTGGGAGTTTATTCTGATTATTTTTTTGGTGGATGTCTCTGTGTTGTGCGTGAAGGTGGTTATGCATATTTTTAAGCTTTATGGTATCATTTGGTTCGGTCTGGTTGCTAGGATAAAGGCTGGATTTTGTTCCAGGTTGGGGAGTTTTGGGAGGTTTTTTTTGTTGCTGGTCGTCTCTGTGTTGGTGCTGAAGGTGTGGAATGAGGTGATGCATATTTTCAAGCTTATTGGCTGGAGATATATGATTTCTGTTACTTTAGGAAAGCCTTTATCCTATGATATTTTTAAATTGATATGTACTAATTCTGCCTTTTGGAGAGTTTTTTGCAGGAAATTGTTTTTATTGGATTCTGGAATCGGATGCGTTTGTAAGGTATGGCTGTTTTGGTCGTTTTTCCAGTTTGGGTGTTTTATTTTTTCTTTCTCTTTTTGCAGGAAGATTGAGCCGAAAGATTATCCTAGGATCTTCCTTTTTTGGGTGCTGTTTTTGCACACTCCGTACTATTTTTGGGTGTTAATTGTATTCTTAGAAAAAGGATCCACAGGCTCGTAGTTTTTTTTGTCTTTTTGGATTGTAGCTCTTCTGAGCATTAGTGAGCTAGTGGAACCTTTTAAGGACCTTGTAACCGTACTTTTAGAAATTAACACGTAGGCCCCTGTGGGTTAAAAAAAATGTATTCTTGCACTTAAATCATCTTAATGATGTACCTTATTTTTGCATACAGTTGATTTAAAATAATCAATAATAATTCCTTGGTGTAAATTTTTATTATGAAAATCTAATGTAAGCTTTGGGCTCATGGTATCAACAATCTTTAGTATTTTGATGATAAAAAAAATACACATTAAGGAACTTCATTTTATATGGGGGTTTAGATATAAACCCTCCCCTAAAGATATACACTTTATAAAAAACGTTTTTCATGAAAATAAATATTTCAAAAACATGATAAATTTGTCTTCACATGTAGACAAAAGTTTACAATAAACTTAATATAAGTGATATGTCATCATGTGTAAAAAATAATATCCTAAATTCATTTGTGTAGGAATGTAGTGACAAAAAAAAAAAAAAAAAAAAAAAGGTCACAAAGAACTACAAAAAATATGAGGGAGTGTACAATAAAAATTGAAGAAAGATCCAACTTATGAATTAAACTTATTAAACTACATAAATAAATTTAGGATCGCATGCCATGTAATATCTATACACATACACCTATATTGCATTACATTTTTGCATTTTATATACATTGAGGTTATATTCTTATAGAAAATAGAATGAAACTAGGTGATGATGCAAATGTAAGTGTGTAAATGTAAAAGTTTTAGATTCTTTCATAGCTAGATTGAGTTCTATAGTGTCATAAGTTATGAAAAGATTAAAGATGATTGGTTATACATATAAAAGTTCCAAAAGAAAATGATTCTTCTTCCTTTAAAGATTATGTTTTTTGAAATCTTAAAGAAGATCATAGAGTTCAAAGATAAAAATTAAAGTAAACAAATCATATTTAAATCTACAATATATAGGGATAGAAATTCAAACTTGATTATGGTGGAGCCTAACCACCTTTACTTTATAGCAGACCTTATGTTATATTATGTTTATATTATAAATATGGTCATACATTATTACATTATGTTATCTTATATGCATTTATATATTATAGTGTCCTTATTAAAATTTTTTAAATTAAATATCCATGATTCGATAGAGTCATCTTATATTGCATGCATAAGGTGAATTGTTGACGCTTAGGATATGAGCTGGTAGTTCACTCTGCAGATATGTTCCCAGATTGTATACACTCTTCAATTTTGTCTATCCCCAAGAGGGTAATAAAACACTATAGGAAAATCATCTATTACCAGAGAAATTAATTTCTCGGCTAAAATTGATCATTTTCTGGTGATTTTCAAAAAAAAAAAAAAAATCCAGCGGTTATCTTGTGGAAATAAGCCACCGAAAAATAAAAAAACTTTATATGCTTCCCAACTAGCTCGCCCGAGACGCTGCCCGAGCTTCGTGATTACCCGCCCAGCGCTCCTAACCGAGATAAGGGCTACAGCCCAGCTACCCGCGCCCGCCCAGGCTGCTTGCAACTACGCCTGCCCGACAACCTGCCTGTTCGTGCCTATTGGGCTGCTTGCCCAACATGTCCGCATTAGCCTGCCCGAGCCCATGGGCTACACGCCAAGTTGCCCACGCAGCCCACGCAGCCCGCTCAACCGCGCAACTGCCTGCCTGCTAAGTGGTTCGAACCCGGGTGGGTTGGGAAAGTTTCAAACTTTCAACCACATTGCTGAATTGATAAATACATTTTCATTGTCAATTTTTTATATATAAACTATA
This sequence comes from Dendrobium huoshanense, assembly GCA_016618105.1. NCBI lineage: Eukaryota > Viridiplantae > Streptophyta > Magnoliopsida > Asparagales > Orchidaceae > Dendrobium > Dendrobium huoshanense. The sequence continues at coordinate 13,901,978 of CM028351.1, forward strand.
TAATGATCAAAAATCAAGTTATTAAATAAAATTAAATATATTAAATAATTTAATTATAAAAAATTAAAAATAATAATTAATATAAAATAAAAATTAATAATTACTAATTAATTTTAAAATAAAAATTAATTAAATAAAGAATTACAATTAAGATTTAATTAAAATAATTTATTACCTTAATAATGAATTAAAATATTATTAAAATTGTTTATTACAAAAAAAAAGTTAAGTAATACTTTTAAATTTAAATCTTTTGACTTAAATTAAGAAAATAGTTAATATTATTTTTAATCATTTTTGTTAAATCATTTAAATAGTTAAAATTTTAACTATTTTAATTAAATTATTTAAATTATGTCAGAAAACTAGAAAAGTCGCCGGAAAATTTTACCAGAAAGAAACCGCCGGAAAATTCCATAGGTAAAGTTATCTCATTGTCTTCCGTTGAAAAACCGCTAGAAAATTCCGTCGATAATGGGTGATTTTCCTGTACTTAAATCATTTTAAAATCTAAATCTTGTATCATAAATATGAAATTTAAAGTCTAATTCTTTTTTAATGTTCTTTTAAACCAAAGCTTTTAATCAACTCTTTGTAATTTTAAAAGGTCTAGTCCTTACTTTAATCCAGAGTATTTTCAGAACTTTTCTTGGGTTGTAATTACCTTTAGATGCTTGCCTCTATTGAGAGTCTAGAACTCAGTAAAAGAATAAACCTTATCTTAGTTTATTTCTAAGGGAAGAATCATGTGGAGGAAGACTATAGCTTTATACATTGGTTTATACATTCATATTGAAATTGATAGGTGAATGTTCCTTTTGTCTTTCAAGATGAATTAAACATTTCTTCTGCTGAGTTTGGATATAAAAGTAAAAGGTTTCCCATTTCAAATCGGTAATCGAGCATTGGTTTATCTTTTGAGGCAATAGATGTTATGATATGTAGATTTTTCTAAAGAAACACTAAACCAAATCATTAATGGCGGCTTGATAAAAATTTATAAGTAACTGCCACCTAACCTTAAAAGACTAAATTTTAATTTTATTTATTTTTGGTGGCTAATTAAGAAGAGATTCTAGGGATTGAAATTCTAATTAACAAAATTTGTTGTTGCACTTGAATGTGGATTTTTTAAAATTAGAAGACTGACAAGTTAGTGCTCTAGTTTTGTTTTTCCCTCTCCATGACAAATAATCTTAACACTTCAAAAAACATTTAACTAGGGATTATAAGCTTTTGTACATATCATCTTCCTTGAAGAGGGAGATTTAAGGGCTTTTGAATTTTGATGATTTAGAAATTTTATTTTTCCTTTCCATGAAAATGATAATAATAGCTTATAAACATCACACTAAAGATCATATGCTTATATATATGTCATTTTCTAGGAAAATGTGGGAAAAAATAACAAAAATTTTGAATTTTGATAATTTCATACATTTTGGTTAAAAAATTTTGCTCTCACTTTTGCAACACAAATGGCTTTAATCATTTACATTTGCTCCATTAAGGGTTATATGTTTTTCTAATTGTCATTTTTAAGGAAAGGGTAGAGGAAATTTAGAAGATTGTAAATTAAATTTTAATTTTGATACTTAGATTTAAGGGTTTGAAGTTTTGCTTTAGACATTTTGACTCCATCTACTTCCCAACATATAAGGATAACTCCTTACAACTTATAGGATATTCAACATGGGATTATTTTTCCTTGTAAAAGTCATCTTTTTTTTTTTTTTTGGAATGGTGCAAGAGGAGGAGGAGTTCAATAAACTTTGATAAATAAAACTTATCAAAGCAACTCAACCACTCATGGGGGGATTCAAAACTTTGATAAATAAAATTTATAGAGCTTGCATGATTTATTTTAGGAGAGCCTAGATTTGTTTTACCTTAGTTTTTCATAGAATCAATCGTCTTGCTAGAAATAAAAAAGCACTTGAAATAACTTCAAAGAACTAGGAAAATATAAATCCCACCAGATAAAATAAAATAATATATTATTGCATTAGTTAGATATACTGCATACATTTTCTAGTTAGGTTACTTATCTTCAATAGCTAAGGTTTAAGTCTCAATTTTTGAAATAAAAATAGCCAACATTGCATTGTGAATTTGATTTTATTTTTTTGAATTACTAGCTAGGTTTAGTTGACAATCCTCTCTAGACAAGTTTGTAAATCTAGTATAGTAAAGCTTTCTTGAACTCTTCGTTTAGTAAAGCTAAATGTCCAATTGCTTCTTCTTTTTTTAATGTAGGTTTGATTTTATTCATTGTATACTTTTCATGTTAATTTTAGGTTTTAAGGTTTATTTACTATGTCATAAGCTCTGACCTACAAAACTTTTTTTCACAATTTTATGTTGATAAAATGTAGGTCCCAAATTTCAAACATAATGAACAAATTAAACACTTAATTTAAAATTTAAATTTTAATCCAAAAAATTGGAAATTTTGTAGTACTTATTAGCAACAACCATAACAGAGAAGAATACAGAGAGCAGAGATAAGAAGAAACGAGAAGAGCCGCATAAAGAAGATACAAGCAGAACGAAGAAGACGGTCTGCCACGTCGAATCAGCGACAGCTAACACACAGCTCATAAGTAGCTGAGAACGTGCGGCTCAACACACTTCAAGAAATGACAGCTCACCAAGCTTCTAGAATGTGTAGATCTAGAAGTATCTGTACACATGTATAAATACAGAGTTAATTACAGATGTAAAGATACAGGGTAGAAAACTACTTTAATAAAAAGTCTGATCTGACTTCTATCCAATCATCTCATTTCTTTATGGTATCAGAGCGCTGAGACGAATCAAGATTCGTCGCTCGATCATGGCGCATTCTCCATCTTCATCCTCGTCGCAGATCAGAGAACCTGCACGATCAGAAACAGATGAAGAACATCACATTCCAGCATCACTCAAATTTGTGATTTCTAATATCAAGAACCTAGTTCCGACGCAACTATCAGGGGATAACTATCCTATATGGAAATCACAAGTCATGAAACTTCTCAAAGCAAATGGATTCATGTCATTTTTATCTTCAGCAACAGATCCACCAGAAAAATACACAAGAACGACGGAAGGAAATAACGTGACAAATTCACAATACACTAAATGGAATCTCATTGATCAAAACTTAGCAGCAGCTTTGTGTTCCACAATCTCAAATGCCGTTCTTCCATACGTCATACATCTGGAATCATGCTCCGCCATCTGGAGCACAATAGAGAAACGTCTGCAAGCAACAAACAGATCAAAGGTAATTCAATTAAAAAGTGAATTACACAATCTGGCAATGAAAAACCAGACAATGACACAATATCTCAGTGAAGTGAAGATGATAGTAGACCAAATTACTGCAGCAGGAGTTAAACTAGATACAGAAGACATCTTGATGTATACACTCAACGGCCTCTCTCCTGCCTACCAGGTATTCAAAACATCCATCAGAACAAATCTAAATCCAATAAGCCTGGATGATTAGTACTCACTTCTGATGAGTGAGGAAATAAACGTTCAAAGAGAAACCCTCAAACAACTGACTATCACTGAGTCAGGAACAGCATTATACTCCTCACGTGGCAGAGGAAGAAGAGGCAGAGGAAGAATGAGTAACTCTGGATCAAGAAATACATCAAATAATACACAAATATGTCAAATATGCAACAAGAAAGGGCACTCAGCATCAGCCTGCTGGCACAGACTGAATCTGAACTATACTCCTCAACAAACAACAACTCAAGAAAATCAAAAAGCAATGATGGCATCAACAGAACAATCAAGCCCAGATTGGTACCTGGACTCAGGTGCCTCGTCGCACTTGACAAACTCAATTGAGAATCTGCATCAACCTCAATCATACAGTGGATCTGATAGCATCACAATAGGAGACGGGAGAAATATCTCAATAGCAAACTCCGGATCTGGTATTCTTCCCACACCAAACAGTAAGCTAAAACGGTCTCAAATACTTCATATCCCTCAAATCTCATATAATTTACTATCTGTCTATGCTCTCACAAGAGACAATAACATTTCCATTTCCTTTGATGGCAATGGCTACATCATAAAGGATTTGAAGACACACAAAACTCTACTCACGGGTCCAAGTTCTAACGGCCTATATCCAGTTTCCATCACAAATCATTCTGCTCTAACAGCAAAACAACGATCTGCATTCTCTTGGCATGATCGCTTAGGTCATCCTCATCAGCAAACCCTGCTGAATATTGCAAATAACAACAAGCATCTCAACATACCCTCATCCACAACAGTATGTCATGAATGTCTTGTATCCAAGAGTCACAAATTAGTGTTTCATAAGTCTGTAACCAAGTCGTCTAGACCACTTGCTTTACTTCACACATATGTATGGGGACCTGCCCCAATTACATCTCGTGAAGGATTCAAATATTATGTAATATTCATTGATGACTTCTCAAAATTTGTTTGGCTATTTCACATAATAACCAAATCTGAAGTAACATCTGTTTTTATCAAATTTGCCACACTTATTGAAAATCAACTTCAATTAAAAATTCAATGCCTAAGAACAGACGGAGGCAAAGAATTTTTCAATCAACAAATGGCAGAATTTCTCAACTCACATGGAATTTTACACCAAACATCATGCCCATACACTCCCGAACAAAATGGAGTGGCTGAGCATAAGCACAGACATCTTATTGAAACCACCCGAACACTTCTTCACTCAGCTCAAATGCCATCAACATTTTGGCCAGAAGCCACACTAACTGCATCATATCTAATCAACAGATTGCCTTCCAGAACACTTAACAACCTCTCACCATTTCAATGTCTATACAACACCAAACCTGATTACTCACTCATGAGAACATTTGGATGTCAGTGTTTTCCCTGGTTACCACCTAATCAAAGACACAAACTTGCCCCTCGATCTGTTCCATGTGTCTTCATTGGCTACTCATCTATCTCTAAAGGATACAAATGTCTAGACACATCTAATCACAGAATATATATCTCTATACATGTAACATTTGATGAAAAATACTTCCCTTTCAAACACACAACACCAACCAATACCTCTACAACCACTCAAACAAATGTTCCTCCCGGACTCCTCATTCCTATAGCCTCAACTATCACCACAAACACTCCTCAAATTTCCCAACAACCAATCACACCTACACCACAATCTACTGTCCCAAACATCTCCACCCAACAATCTCCACTCAGTACTGAGCAACAAATACAAGATCCAAATACTCTCAAAACCAATCATCCCATGATTACCAGACTTCAAACGGGGTCGCTAAAACCCAGACAAATCCTAGATCTCCTTCATGCCAATACAACGACAGACACTGTTGATCCTACATCATACACAGAAGCTATCAAACATACTGTATGGCGAAAAGCAATGGCAGAAGAATTTCTTGCTTTACAAAAACAAGGAACATGGGAACTTACACAGGCTCCTCCCAATACAGTAGTTTTAGGCTGCAAATGGACATTCAAAACAAAATGGCACTCAGACGGGACCATAGCCAGGCACAAAGCAAGACTAGTTGCTCAAGGAAATAACCAAGAATATGGCGTCAATTATCTGGACACATTTAGTCCAGTAGCCAAATTCCCAACAATTCGAGCATTTCTCACCATAGCAGCATCTAAAAACTGGCCGATACACCAATTGGATGTAACTAATGCATTCTTACACGGTGATATCGAAGAAGACATATACATGAAACAGCCAAAGGGATTTGAAGATACGAATAATCCAGAAATGGTATGTTATCTTTGAAAAGCGTTATACGGACTGAAACAAGCACCAAGACAGTGGTTCAAAATGTTCTCCACACACATCAAAAAGATCGGATTTGAAAATGGCAAAGCAGACTCATCTTTGTTCATTCTAAGAAAGGATAATATAGAACTATACATGGTGCTATATGTGGATGATATTCTACTTACAGGAAACAGCTCAAGCATGATCGCTCAGACAATCAGCCAAATGAACCAGAAGTTTGAAATGAAAGATCTGGGAACAGTTAATCAATTTCTCGGCATACAAATCACTAGGGACAAAGGCACATACTTTCTATCCCAGTCATCATATGCAAAATCCATAATTCATTTGGCTGGATTATCAACATGCAAACCACTTGCCAACCCAACAGCAGTTAAACAAACTCAAAATCTTGAAGAAGATCCTATATTATCCGATCATTACACATATCGGAGAATAACTGGAGCCCTACAATACCTAACAATTACAAGACCGGACATTTCGTATGCAGTAAACATCCTATGTCAACACATGCATCAACCAGAAGCAGAGCATGCTCACTCTCTGAAGAAACTTCTTCGATACATTCAAGGAACATGCAACTATGGTATTCCAATTACTTCAGGCTCACTAGATCTACATGCATACTCAGATGCAGACTGGGCAGGTGATAAAAAGACGAGAAAATCAACTACAGGATATTGCATGTTTCTCGGAAATAACATACTATCATGGAAAGTCAAGAAACAAAATACTGTTTCTCGATCATCAACGGAAGCTGAATACAGAGCACTGGCTGCAGCGACAGCGGAAGTCCTCTGGATAAGAAAACTACTACAAGATTTCAATATCCAGCTCAAAAATCCAACAGAAATAAGGTGCGATAATATATCAGCCATTGCCCTAGCGAATAATCCTGTGTTTCATTCAAAAACGAAACACATAGAAATAGATCAACACTTTATTCGCGATCATGTACACCGTGGACACATCAAGGTGATTCCTGTAACTACACACGATCAACTAGCAGACATCTTCACCAAGCCTTTAGCCACAGTCAGATTTCAAGACCTCAGGAACAAGCTCACTGTCAAACCGGACAGTAAGCTTGAGGGGGAATATTAGCAACAACCATAACAGAGAAGAATACAGAGAGCAGAGATAAGAAGAAACGAGAAGAGCCGCATAAAGAAGATACAAGCAGAACGAAGAAGACGGTCTGCCACGTCGAATCAGCGATAGCTAACACACAGCTCATAAGTAGCTGAGAACGTGCGGCTCAACACACTTCAAGAAATGACAGCTCACCAAGCTTCTAGAATGTGTAGATCTAGAAGTATCTGTACACATGTATAAATACAGAGTTAATTACAGATGTAAAGATACAGGGTAGAAAACTACTTTAATAAAAAGTCTGATCTGACTTCTATCCAATCATCTCATTTCTTTAGTACTGTTGTGCTTCTCAACTCATCTTTCATTGATTTCTAGAAAATAATTATCTTAAAATTTGAACCTTCCCTAAATTTTAAAATCAAAAATATTTTTTCCATTCAAGAGTATTCTCAAGAAATCATTTCTTTTGAGATGTAAGAAATTATACGAGTTTTCATTTATGGGGAACCTATAACCCATTATAATATATATATATATATATATATATATATATATATATATATATATATAATTGGAAATTATTCCTTTAAAAAAAATAAGATAAAAGAAATCCCTAGCTAAAAGAATAAGAATTTTTTTTTTAATCAAAGAATGAAAAACATTGCACCTAGGCTCCTAGGTTTATTGTTGAAGTACAAGGTCGGCGCCCAAGTGTTAATGGCCATAATGGAGATTTTTTTATTCTATAGAGGGATTGGTACCTATACAACAATACTCAATGCCTAAGCTCCCTCCTCTGGGACAAACTTGATTTTTCCTATTATATCCTAATTTTGCTTGTTGTATAGAATTTTTTGGACTATATATAAGAAATATTTTCTAGAGTTTAGGGGGGCTTTCTAGCAATATTTAGAGAAAGCCCAAACCTTAGAGTTTTTGCTTCTTTTTCGTATTTATGAAATTGACTATCTATTTCTTGTTTTTCTTCTACATAAAATTAGTTAAACCCCCTTTCTGGTGGTTGGATGTAAATGATAATGCTTTATTTATTTTTATTAAGTACAATCACAATGAGTTTTTATTATTTAAACTTATTGCTATATATTTTATCCAATGTTTCATGAATAATAATGTTTTGGCCATGAATTAGATGTTTAAGATGTTTGATAAAAATAGAGAGATGGGGAATAGAGCTTTCATGAATAACATATCATAAAGGATCATAAGATGAAGATAACTTATTTGATATTTAATAATCAAAGAGAAAAGTTATGTAAAGAGGTTAGTGATCTTAGGTTTTTGAGAGATAGATTCCACCATAGATTTTATTTCAAAAAACGTTTATCTAACTTATTTATTATATTACAAAAAAATCTCTTGAACGAAGTCTAATGAAGTCAAATCCTAAGGCATAATTGTTTTGATTTATAGCCCTAAGCATTTTATGTTTTTTGCTCTAAAAATTTATCTTATTTTTTTAATTTACACAAATTGTCATCCTAATTCAACAATTCAAATGGATTCATAATAAGCCTAATTTTAGTACTTGTTTATTATAGTATCTATGTCACAACACTTAATGCTCATATTTTTTTTTTTTACTTTTTTCACCATGTAATCTTGCTTGGATATATGGGGTATAACAATACCATTCTTAAGGATAATTTGTGTTTAACTTCATTTTTTTCACTGACAATTTTTATTAAGATATAATATGAAGGTCTCAAGAAGGTTCAAAGTTCATAGAAGAAATTAAAAGTTTTCATGCAAAAGTATATAGGAAAATTCTTTGAGTCTCTATTATTGTTACTAACTAGAAAATATATAAGATGGGAACCTTCTTATAAGCAATGTTAAAACTATTGTGTACTAGAATATTTGAGGTTATAGAGGGAGGGTGTAATCATAGTTTTGTACATAAATCTTGCAGACATATGCATAAAAAAATTACATAAAATTCCGAAAAAGGGGAAAATCATGGGGCATAATCAAACTGAAATAATCCACCTTAAAAATATGATTATACAAGTTTACTCGTCTTCTTTATTTGAGAAGATGATATTATAAAATATAGATTATTATCTTAACATTTTTGTGAATGTGTTGGAGAATAGCAGAGACGCAATGAGGGTACTGATAGAGGTCAAGTCATGTTTATTAAGCGACGGTGGTTGAATAGTGGAGATCAAATTATTATAGTCACACAATGATGATTGCACAGTGTCATTTAACTGTGACCGTTAGGGGATGACATAGAAATAATAGTAGTAGAGCGAAGGTGTCGAGAATAACATTTATTGGTTGTGATTATTGGCTTGATAGTCATATAGGGCTTCAGGCTCCCTCAATTCATAAGCTTTTTTGTATTTCAGGTCCATTTCTTGTATTTCAGACCCTTTCTTTCAATGGATAGGGTCTATTTATATCTTTTAAAAGAAACATTTTGATAATTTCATCTAATCAAAATCTCGAAACATTCTATTAGATGCCTTGTATTTAGACCCTCGATCAAAATAGACTATTCCTTGGACATTTAGGTGTCTTACATTATAATTTAGTTACATGGGCATGTTTGATTCTTTTTGTCAAGACACTTATTTAATTATATACATGTATGATTTTGATATTATTTGGTCCATTAATTAATATCATGAAGTTTCAGTGTCATTGAAACATTTTCTTTTTAATTATAAATTTTTAAAATTGAAATTTGGATGGTCCAAAATTTAATTCAAAATCACTTATTTAATTATTGTATCAAAATTCGTACAAAAAAAAAAAACAAACAAACTTTGATCTTGAATTTCATTGAGATAAAATAATTGATGGTGGAATTATTATAATGGCGTAAAAATAACTACTATATTATGAAGAAATCATTGCACTACTTAGTGTGCATATTTAAATCTAAAAAATGATTTTCTTTCAATATCATCAATTTAAATTACATTTTTTAAAATTTACTATTTATTTTTAAATAATAATAACAGTACTAATACAAATAGTAATTAGAGAAAAGGCTAATCTACTACCCATAAATAATATAATCTCTAAACAATAAAATACAATGGCAAGAGGAGATCACATCAAAATTGACGTAGATATCCGCCCCAATGATTTGACCACTTGCACCCACTTATTCCTTTCAGGACCCTACCTCATTTAGATTTGATTTGGAACCATTTTTTTATTATTTTTAAAGTAAATTTTTAATACAAATATTTTAATTTAAAAATATGCATGCTAAAAAAATGTAGGGGTGTCAAAATTTGATCCTACATGAAATACGATCTCCCAACCCTTCCAAGGACAAGAGACTCTAGGGATGAAGAAGTGGAACAATGCTTGGAGCAACCCCTTTTGAATCCCCTCACAAGCTCCCCCTCACAAGATCCTCTCTCTCTCTCTCTCTCTCTCTCTCTCTCTCTCTCTCTCTCTCTCTCTCTCTCTCTCTCTCTCTCTCTCTTTCTCTCCTTTAGGTTTTCTCAGGTCAAGTCAGCAGCTAAAAGATGTTCAAAAACGTTGAACAAGAGCTCTTAAATAGAAGAGCTTCAAAAGAGCTCATTAATTGCAAGTTGCCGACTTTATCGTCCAGGACGATATTTAAATCGTCCTGGCCGATCAATACAAATCTCAGAAGATCGGCCAGAGCATCTCCCTGAATGCAAACTAGACGATTGAAAATTGGCTTGATCGTCCAGGACGATCTGACGATCGTCCCAGCCAATCATTCAAATCAGAGGAAAATCATCCAGAGCATCGCCCTGAATTTGTGTTGGCCGATATGTATCGTCCAGGAGTAACTAAGGATTTTAGAATAGATCGTCCTGGCCGATATCGCGATCGTCTTGGACAATATAATCGTATCAATCATCCTTAATTACCTCCTTGATTGTATGATCAATTAAGGCATAATTGTGAATATCGTCCAGGCCGATCTAAGATCGTCCTGGCTGATTACCAAAAATACAGAATATCTTAGTTGTTTATGGCGGCAATTTCTTTCTATTTGAGCCTATCGTCCTGGCCGATACAAGTATCATCCAAGACGATTGGCTAATGTCGACTGCCTTAATTAAGAACTCCTGATTAGATTTTCTATTTTAAGCCTGATTGTCCAGGACGATGTAAATATCATCCTGGCCGATATGAGTAAAAAAAAATTCTATGTCTCTCAAGTGTGTGTGTGTGTGTGTGTGGGGGGGGGGGGGGGGGGTTACTTTGCATCAGTCACACCAAAGATTATAATTTACTCAAGAAGGAAAAAATAAAATTACAGACTGAGTCAACCCTAATATACCTATTCTTGAGCTGACTCCATTTTTTCGTCCGATTTTTTATTCCTGAAAAGTCAGTAGTAAAAGACAGTCCAAGACAAGTAAGAGTGTTTGCCAATCATCAAAACATAGTTCATGGACCTGAATTTACAACAATTCTTCTTGTTGATAAGACTAGAGAGGGAGTTGAAGGTAAACTTGAATTATGGAGGTCAACCTTAGAGTCTAAAAGTTTTCGCTTGAGTAGATCTAAAACAGAATATATGGAGTGTAATTTTAGTAGTAATAGACCTATTGAGGGGATTGTGACTTTGGGCAATCAAGTCATTAACAAGAGTACACATTTTAGATATCTTGGATCTGTTATTCAGAGTGATGGTGAAATAGATTGAGATATTATCAGCAGAATTCAAGTTGGATGGTTGAAATGGAGGAATGCATCAGGCTTATTATGTGATAAAAATGTACCCCTCAAACTTAAGGAAAAATTCTATAAGATGGTAGTGAGGCGTGTAATGCTTTATGGTGTCAAATGTTGGCCATTAAAAGAGAAACATAATACTAAGTTAAGTGTGGCAGAGATGAGGATGCTCAGGTGGATGAGTGGCTTTACCCTTAGAGATAGGATACTAAATGAGCATATATGTGAAAAGGTTGGAGTAGCTCGAGTAGAAGATAAGATTAGAGAGAGTCGCCTTAGATGGTTTGGTCACATAAAACGGCGGCCTTCCGATGACCCAGTTAGGAGAGTTGAGGTATTAGATTTGACTTATGTTAAGAAAGGTAGGGGTAGACCTAAAAACACTTGGTTAGAAAATATTACGAATGACCATTCTTTATTAGATTTAAATGAGAATTTGACTTTTAATAGGACACAATGGAAAAAAAGGATTCATGTAGCCGACCCCACGTAGTGGGATAAAGGCTTGATGTTGTTGTTGTTGTTGTGTTGTTGCAAGATATAAAAAGATATTTATTTCATTTAAAATAGTTTTTTTAATATCTAATTCACCTTCCTCTTGGTTAGTTTATGGACTAGTTCATAAGGGCTTAACATCCCTAACAAACTTTCAATATGAAGGTCTCATGAAGGTTCAAAAGTTCTTAGAAGATATTAAAATTTTTCATTGAAAAGTGTATAGGAAAATTCTTTGAGTCTCCATTATTGTTACTAAGTAGAAAATAAGATGGGAACCTTCTTAAAGGCAATGTTAAAGCTATTGTGTACTAGAATATTTTAGGCTATAGGAGGGTGTAATCATAGCTTTGTACATAAATTTTGCAGGCATATATATATATATATATATATATATATATATATATATATATATATATATATATATATATATATATATATATATATATATATATATATATATATATATATATATAAATTACATAAAATCCCAAAAAGTGGAAAATCATGGGGCATAATCAAACTGAAATAATCCACCTTAAAAATATAATTATACAACTTTACTCGTCTTCTTTATTTGAGAAGATAATATTATAAAATATAGATTATTATCTTAACATTTTTGTGAATGTGTTGGAAAATAGCAGAGACGCAACGAGGGTACTGATAGAGGTCAAGTCATGTTTATTAAGCGACGGTGGTTGAATAGTGGAGATCAAATGATTATAGTCACACAATGATGATTGCACAGTGTCATTTAACTGTGACCGTTAGGGGATGACATAGAAATAATAGTGGTAGAGCGAAGGTTGTCGAGCATAACATTTATTGGTTCTGATTATTTGCTTGATAGTCGTATAGGGCTTCAGGTTCCCTCAATTCATAAGCTTTCTTGTATTTCATGTCTCTTTCTTGTATTTCAGATCCCTTTCTTTCAATGGATAGGGTCTATTTATGGCTTTTAAAAGAAACATTTTGATAATTTCATCTAATCGAAATCTCCAAACATTCTATTAGATGACTTGTATTTAGACCCTCGATCATAATAGACTATTCCTTGGACATTTAGGTGTCTTACATTATAATTTAGTTACATGAGCATGTTTGATTCTTTTTGTCAAGACACTTATTTAATTATATACATGTAAGATTTTGATATTATTTTCTCCATTAATTAATATCATAAAGTTTCAAGTCATTGAAACATTTCCATTTTAATTATAAATTTTTAAAATTGAAATTTTGATGGTCTAAAATTTAACTCAAAATCTCTTATTTAATTATTGCATCAAAATTCGTACCAAAAAAAAAAAAAAAACTTTGATCTTTAATTTCATTGAGATAAAATAATTGATGGTGGAATTATTATAATGGCGTAAAAATAACTACTATATTATGAAGAAATCATTGCACTACTTAGTGTGCATATTTAAATCTAAAAAATGATTTTCTTTCAATATCATCAATTTAAATTACATTTTTTAAAATTTACTATTTATTTTTAAATAATAATAACAGTACTAATACAAATAGTAATTAGAGAAAAGGCTAATCTACTACCCATAAATAATATAATCTCTAAGCAAAAAGATACAATGGCAAGAGAAGATCACATCAAAATTGACGTAGATATCCGCCCCAATGATTTGACCACTTGCGCCCACTTATTCCTTTCAGGACCCTACCTCATTTAGATTTGATTTGGAACCATTTTTTTATTATTTTTAAAGTAAATTTTTAATACAAATATTTTAATTTAAAAATATGCATGCTAAAAAAATGTAGGGGTGTCAAAATTTGATCCTACATGAAATACGATCTGGAATCAGCCATAAAAATTAGGTTCGGGTTCTGGTTTGAGATTTCAACCCGTTTACAAAATAGGTTCAGGTTCGGGTTGATCCAGAAACTCGAATTCAACCTGTTTTGACATGTTAGTTACCCAAAATCGGTTCTTCTAATTAGGCTTCGCCTCATGTGACCTAATCCGGAGTCTGTTAGCTCAGGCTTCACACAAACAGTGCTCAATTAAGGTTTGACTCTACCACTCCGCATGTGGTGTCCGCTCGATTAGCAAAGCGGTTCAGGTGTCAGACCGTTATGCTTGCTAGGCTTGCACATTGGCCACCTCCATTTGCTCAGGCCATTTGGCCCACTCAACGACTCAGGCGATCGCGTCGCCAGTCGTGTCCACAGTCCGAAGTCTCCGAACCCGCTTGGAAGTCATTGCTTATCCATTCGCGGGTCGGGGTGGGTGAACTCGTAACCTACGCAGGTCAAGTTCAGGTTGGATTTTTTTTGACACATTTGCAAAATCAGATCGGATTTGGGTCAAGTCAAATAGTTTCAAGTCAATTTCAGGTTCAACTTAAACCCGACCCGTGACCCAATTTTGACACCACTAAAAAAACAATTTCAAAAAGCAATAAGATCAAAAGCTTTCCAAAATAAAACTTTAATCATATCAAGTCAATTTCGCCAATTTTTTAAATTTGATGCATTATCCTAATCAAATAATTAACCAAGTTTTACTTGAACAAATGTTATTTAAAGTGGGGAGGACTTGCGTGCGGGCAAGCTCCTTCTTGTGATGTCAGCGACACAATCTAATAAAACTTTCCGCAAGGATATCTTCAAAAAATTTCATCAAATTTCCAAAAAAAAAAAAAAAAACATCAATCACGTTAAAAGCTCTGCGTTAACGTCACCATCTGGGCAAATTATTGCATCAGGTCACCTGACAGAGAGATGCGTTCGGTCTCTCTCTGTCTACAGTAACCTGCACTGTAGCAGTGCTACAGTAAAGCGCAGGTTACTGTAGACAGAGAGAGACCGAACACATCTCTGCGTTCGCTCACCTGACGCAATAATTTGCCCACCATCTGACACCTCTCAAGACAGGCCACGTGGCCTAATCATAAACACGCAGGATCCGGGTCTTAGACAGGAACAATTATTACGTCCTCTGACCGGACGTAGATCTACGTTCGGCCGCCAATAACATGTCGTCACGTGCTCTTAATATTTACCGCGCGGCCCGACGACTTGACCCGGAGCGGAACCCGGGAATGCTATGTTCGCGATTTTCTCGGTATTGCTCGGTATTGCTCGGTATTTGCTAAGTATTTCTTTGCAAAAATGAGAAATACCGTTCTGTGAAGACCAATACCATGCAAATACCGAGTTGTACCGAGTTTTTTACAACTCGGTACAACTTAGTATTTGCTAAGGATTTGCTCGGTATTGCTAGGGATTTGCTCGGTATTGCTAGGTATTTGCTCGTTATTGCTAGAAAAAACTCGGTACAACTCAGTATTTGCTCAAGATTTGCTCGGTATTGCTAGGGATTTGCTCGGTATTGCTAGGTATTTGCTCGGTATTGCTAGAAAAAACTAGGTACAACTCGGTATTTGCTCGGTATTGCTAGGTATTTGAAATATATCCAAAAGGTGATGGGATGTTATTCGGCTCGTCAAGGATTTAAAAAACTCACGTGCGAGAACAAAAAAAAAACAGATCGGGTCAGCGACTTTTCTTCATGCTACTTGGCGCTAAAACATTGGTGGCCGAACGTAGAGGAGCGTACGTTCACCGGACCGAATAAATGTTCCTTAGACAGACGAGTCCCCTTATACTGGTGATGTGAACGAACGTGCACCAAATATTAGGGGCATAAATACCTTAACAAATTTCCCGAAGAATTCCTCTGAAAGCAATCGCTTTTAGTGTTTGACGGCTTATTGGAAGGTAACAAATGTTTAAATGATGTTATGAGTATGTATGTAAATATTATTTTTTAATGCTATTATAGAAAATAATTTGCTAGTGTAAATTGGTTTTATAAATAGCTAAAAAATAGGGATAGAATAAAAACTATTTATATATCATCACAAAATTATCTTGATCGAGCACGGATCTCAAGAAAAAATCAAGTTATAAACTTCAAAAATTAAATCGGAGACCATCTGAATTCTGATTTTAGCAAACTTACAGTCGAATTGAACATCTTCAAAAATACGAATCCAATGATACCAAATTCGATTCAATCTGAGCCCAAATGACACCAAATCAAAGACCTGAAGTGCGTTTGGAAGGTTCAATCCATAATTTGAATTACCAAACAGTTTCTAAACATGACATGCTTATAGTTGAATCGAACGGCTCAACGAGACAAATCCAACGAGCCCAAGAGATTTAAATTATTATATCGTTGGAACATTCAAATGCCTAGTAAACAGTCCACGATCAAGAGATTCAACATCGGCCGTCCATTCAAACCACTTCCCAATTTACCCTTGTTTATCCTACTATTTATTTGTCATGCCTCTCTCAGAAAACTACAAATAGACA
Organism: Dendrobium huoshanense; assembly: GCA_016618105.1. Taxonomy (NCBI): domain Eukaryota; kingdom Viridiplantae; phylum Streptophyta; class Magnoliopsida; order Asparagales; family Orchidaceae; genus Dendrobium; species Dendrobium huoshanense. The sequence continues at coordinate 13,918,416 of CM028351.1, forward strand.
CCTCATTTCTCATGATAGGGGACCCAAACAAGAAGAGAAGAGAAGGATGCAAGGAAGCAAGAAGAGAAGGATGAAAAGGAAGAGAGCTCTCTTGTCACCAGACTTCTAGACCATTGCTGGAATTACACTCGGCAATCAGCTAATGTCGGACTTTTGACCGACATCAGAGTGATGCTGGAAATCTGCATGATAGCTAATTAATGTCGGATTTCTGTCCCAACCATCAATTGAAGCTGGATTTCTATTCCGACCACCAAACATCACTGATTTTTCAATCTTCGTTTGTAACTGAATTTAACCAAGGAGTTTATCTTGTAATATGATCATCCTTAATTTCAAGGAAGAGTAAGCCACTTGTAATCTAAGTAAACATTAGTTGTATCCTTTCAACTATGTGTGGCCTTTAGTAGGGTTTCAACATAAAAATTCAGGTATTACATTTTTCTTCTACTTGTGTGATTGATATATGTACAACACTGAGAAGAAATTTTTTAACTCTATTAACATGTATATTCTAGCACACAATAGTTTGGTGCAATATGTGGAAAATAATATCACAATTCTAAGTATTTCTTCAATGGACAACAGACGTATAAATCACATTTTCGGAGCCTCCCACTCCAACATCCACCATTCCATGAATCTGTCTATGAATCATGGATGCCAGATATCTGCCTCTTTTTATCCTGGGGGCAAAATGTCATTGGAAAAGGAACTATGGGACCTTCCCTAGAAGAACATATCCAAAAGATAGAAGAATATCAAAATGAGATTCTTCAACTCCTTTGAGAGACTGGACAATCGATGCTGCCCTTGAGATCAACCACTGATCGAAGATGTTTAACTCAAGCATCTACATGCAGAGATTCCTCTTCCTCCTCCAAGGAGGTATATACAATCATATCAAAATAATGAACTTGTTGACTCTAAAAGTTTTACCTATCCTTCGCATGCAGGATGACAAGCCCTACATTCCTATGAACATCTCTAAAGACTTAGTCTAATCCCATATTACTGAGCTCCATTGGAATGCCCTATGATATGATTTGTGAACATTGCTTCAATAAGATTTCCCTCGTATGAGGTGCAAGACAACCTCAACATTAGTGATGAGATTTCCAGAAGTCATCACCCTTGACTGAAGTTATTCTTCAACACCCATTCCAGTAGGATTTAAACTACTGAACATCAATTCTTATGAAGAGACATCCGATTTGTACGAGCATATCAATCACTATAGAACCATCATGCTTATCAAGAGAGCCTCAGACGTAATCCTCTACCTGGTTTTTCCTACTACCCTCATAGGATAAGTTCAAATGTGATTCTATTTAGTTCTTATTAGAATGATCACTGCTTGGGTTAAATTGGCCTAAGTATTCATTGAAAAATTTATTATAAACAAAGAATTGCACTAAGGATTCTTCTCACCTTTTCGAGATCCACCAAAATGAAAAAAGAATCACTTAAAGGAGCATTTTTCACGGTTTTATACCGAGGCTCAACCAATTCCAAGAGTAGATCCTAAATTACTAAGAGGAGTCTTTCTTGGAATCCTCCGTCCTAACTCCTTTTATTTGGCACTTATGTGAGATACAGTTCATTTATATGCCAACTTAATTCATCACGTGGACGGTATAAATCTCTATAGAAGAAGCCATAAATGCTCAATAAAAACCATTTAAGAAAATAAATAGAAAGCACAAAAATGCATCTGGGATGGATAATTTATTCTCATAATGAAAGAAAAAGGGAAGAATAATATGCCTCCTGGGCTCTAATGCCACGATGAGAATCTCGACAGAAGAAGGAGTATACACCACTAAATATAGCTAGAGGAAAATATATTTATAGCCATCTGAGATCAAGAGAATGTCAAGTGGCATAATCTTTTGAAGTCCGAGTATAGGAAATTAGTATAAACACTACCATTTTCATCATAATTGTGGCCACACTTCTGAAGCCTATAAGAAGTTCAAGGATAAAATTGAAAGGCTTATCCACCAAGGTTATGTTCGATGGTTTATTCAAGATCCACCTACTTGAGAGGAAGCTCATCCCACCGGGGGACAAAAACAATAATAGTAGAGATAACCATTGAATAATCATCTAACAGTTGGTGAGATTGAGACCATTGAAGGAGGCCCCATATTCTCTAATCAGGTCTTATTTGGTGTAGATGAAAATATGACACCAAAGAAGGATCTTATCGATCATTCCATTACACTTAATGATTATGAATTTTGAGGTAGTACCTTCATAAAGATTCTCTTGTGATTAATGCGAGAATAGATGACATGTGTTACAACATCAAAAGAATTCTTGTAGACAAAAGAAGTTTCATGGACATCTTATTCTACTCTATTTTTCTCAATATGAGGTATCACTAGAGAAAAGCTTTAGCCTGCTATAGGTCTATTATATGGGTTTGATAATTGACCTGGTACAAGCAGAAGAGGATAATTAATCTCCTAATTATACTTGGAGAATTTTCCTGATAGACCAACACACTCCATCTAATTCTTTATAGTAAAGTCAAAATTAGCTTACAATGTTATCTTTGGAAGGTCACTCTAATTAATCTTTAGGAATTTCACCTCCATCCATCACCTTAAAATGAAGATCCTAATGGGAGTCAGTGTAGTATATAAAGATCCACAAATAATACAAACATGGTATCTTAGGCATGTTCAACCGCATTTAACAGTTATCCTAAGCATCTAGGATTTTGATCTCCGGAGTGAGGATATCCCTCAGAGGGCTTCTTCTGTAGAAGACCTCACTATTGTGTGCATATTAGAAGAATACCCTTCAAAGACTATGCCGATCAGGTCTCTTCTCTTAGACGAGGTGAAGAAAACATATGCAGATTTTCTTACATATGAATCAAGATATTTTTGCATGGAGTCTACCAAATATGCCTAGAATCGACCCTAAAGTGATCGTACAATCCCTCAAAATCAACCTAACGTGTAAGCCAATAATCTAGAAGAAATAAAATTTTGTGCAAGATCATCAGCATGAAATCAAGTAGGAAGTTGATAAACTTTTGAAAGTTGGATTTTTGAGGGAAGTGCACTGCCCCACTTGGTTGGTGACTATCATTATGGTATGGAAGGAAATTTGAGCTTAGAGAATATGTATAGACTATACAGATTTCAATAAATCTTGAACAAAGGATAGTTTTTCGCTTCCTTATATTGACCAATTGGTCAATACCACTTTTGAACATCAAATTTTGAGCTTTATGGATGCCTACTCTTCTATAATCAAATAAATATGTATCCGACAAATCAGGAGGCAATGAATTTTTGGACATATAAGGGCATGCTATTATCTAATCATACCATTCTAGCTCAAAAATGTTGTAGCGGTATATCAGCACCTTATGAATAAGATTTTTAAAGACTTTTTTTCACCTTATGAATAAGGTTTTTAAAGACATTTTTAGGCATGCTATGGAAGTATATATTGATGATATGTTTGTGAAAAGTTTTAAAAAATCGCAACATATATTTAACTTGGAACAACACTTCTATATGCTATGACACTATAATATATGACTTGACATTGTCAAGTGTTCTTTTAAAGTCACCTCTGGAAAGTTCTTAGGGTTTATGATAACCCAACAATAGATTGTGGTCAATCCCAAGAAAATTAAGGAATTAAGAGACATGGTTCCCCCAAGAAATATCAAGAAAGTTAAAAAACTAAATAAAAGGATTGCAATGTTGTCTCATTTCCTAGCCCATTCAGGAGATAAATATTTGCCCTTCTTCACTATACTCAGAGTTTCTCGTAGCTCAGGATTCCAATAGATTGGTGAATTCTAAGAAGCCTTCAAAGAGCTGTAAAAGTATTTGGCATCTCTACCACTACTTTTTAAATTAATACCGAGAGATATGTTAAATTTATACATGGTAGTTTCTGCCCAAGTTATCAGTTCAGTCTTGGTATAATAAGAAAATGTTATATAATACCCATTTATTATGTCGGTAAGATTTTATCTGAAATGGAGGGAGGTTTTCTACTAGCAGATGAATTATCTTTGGAATTAGTTTACTCCGTAAGAAAACTACGTCCTTACTTTCAATCCCACATAATTAAAGTTTACACAAATTTTCCATTGAGAAGTATCCTGTGAAAGCCAGAAGCATCTGGAAGACTAATTAAGTGGTTTATGGAATTGGAGAGTTTGACATCCACTACTTTCCTAGACTCAATATCAAATCTCATGCACTTATAAATTTTATGATTGAATTCACCGTCCATGTATCCGATAATCCACTGAGTGCTTCTCATTCTCCTCTATGTTGAACAATGTATGTTGATGAAGCTTCTGGAAGTTCTAGCACCAGAGTAGAAATTATATTTATCTCTCAATAATAAGTTACTCTTGAGTATGGACTCTATCTTAAATTCCCTATAATAAATAACATAATATAGTAGGAGGCCCTTATTATCATACTAAGGCTAGCAATCGATTGTGAGGTGCTAAACTTGGTGGTCCATATTGATTAATAATAAGTTGCATCTCATGTGGATTGGGAGTTTAAAATCTACAACCCACAACTAGCTTAGTACTGCAACATTAAAAGTTTCTCTTAGCCATATGAAAGAGAATAAGATCATCCTTGTTCTCCGAGAGCAAAATATATGAGTAGATGCTATTTCTAAACTTGTTACATCAACCATAGGATAAGTCTACAAGATGAAATGTATCGAGGAGATACACTTTCTAAGTATCTAAAGTTCATGGGTCATATAATCAATCTATAAATCATGAGAGACTTCTTGACTCTATCCCATCTTATCTTTTTTATAAGATGGAGTGCTGCTTGAGACCACATAGCTGTAACATGACTTCAAAGACAAGCAGTAAATTTCAATATTATTGGTGGCGAGTTATACATATGAGACTTCACTAGACCATACCTCAAATGTCTCCCACCTTTAAAAACTGATTACATTGTTTGAGAAGTCTAATCAGGAGTACATAGAGAACATCTGAAAGGAAAAACACTAGCATATAAGATCATGATGCAAGGATTCTATTGACTTATAATGAAATAGGATGCACTTGAGTTCACTCAAAAGTGCAAAAACTTCCAATTGTATTCCAATTTCAGCCATATACATACTCTGGAGCTTACATCGCTTTAGATTCCCTAGCATTTCACCTAGTGAGGAATTGATATAATAGGACCCTTCCCTATAGTTACTGGATAGAAATTTTTTATCATCTTGACTGTATATTACTTCACTAGAAGGGTGGAAGAAGAATCTATGGCTAAAATTATTGAAACCAATGCCAAACAATTCCTATAAAAGAACATAATTTATCTTTTTAGCATTTCTGTAAGGGTCATCACTGACAACGGGATCTAATTTACTATAAAAATCTTTACAACTGCCTATAAGGATTTTCATATTCAGCTAGTTTATACAGCATTCACCCATCCTCAAGCAAATGAGCAAATAAAGGTTAGAGGCCAAATAAGTCTTAAAGGGATAAAGACACACCTAGAGAAGGCTAGGGGGCAATGGGTTGAAGAACTCCCAAATGTTTTTTGGTTTATCAAACCACTACAAGAACTCCTATAAGAAAAATCTCATACAATCTCTATTTTGGTATGAAAATAATCATACCAATTGATATTGGAGTCCCAAGTAATATAGTTCAGGGTTTAAACTTTAGTAACAATGAGTAGACACTCATAAATAACTTGGATCTTCTCCCAAAAGTAAGAGATGTAGCCACACTCAGGACCGCTGGATATCACCAAAGAGTTTCGTGTCACTACAGCTGAAGGGTAAAATCTCGATATATATTAATCGGGTTTCTAATTCTATGCAGCATTCAAGCAGCTAGAAGGGGCCCTCAATGAAATTAACTCTCTCCCTTATGGGAGGCTCTTTATTTGGTGGCAATTACGGTCAAACCTAACACCTTCAAACTAAAGGATATTAATGAGAAGATGCTCTCTCAAACTTAGAATATTAGAAACCTTCATAAGTATTATCAGTAGGTGTTAATAGTACTATTTATTTTGTGTTATGTATTTTCTCCTAAGTTATTGTTGTCCCCATATGTCTTTTACTTGCCTTGCTAGGTGTCAACCCATCGATCATAGTTCCAGTCTTACGTTGCACTAAATGACACCCTCCAAAAAATCTCTAATAAAGCCTTTCTCCATACACTCCAACTCCAAGCCCTTCACCTCTATATCATATATATGATCACGAGCTTCTTGAATGTGATCCTGGATGATCATCTTTATAGCAACCAACTTCTTAAATTATCTTATGACTCTGAAGTTGGTATTTCTGACTTGGAAATGGCTTCCTTCTCTGACAACAAACTCTAGAGCCTCTTGTTCCCATTTTCAATGGTTACAATCTTCTCCTCAGGGACTTGCTAATCATTAACATGCTGATTGATTACTATTTGTGCATCCACCTACTCAATATGCAAGGTGGTCCTATTAATTTTGTAAAGAGGTTGAAGTTGCCATTATTGTCAATTTTTTCCCTACACTATACTAGTTGCTCCTCCATAACCTTCATCTTGCTTATCTTTCCATCATGTTTTTCTTGTACTCTCCCTGGAGATAGTCCACCTTCATAAATTTATTATCTAGTCATTTAAGGTCTTGGTCATTTTTATTTCAAGATCAATACATTGCATTAACTTAAATAATAAGACATGTTTTGTAAGGGACATATCCTTATAAGAATGCAAAAAGAAAAAAACCAAAAAAGAGAATGGGAACTCACTAATTCCTTGGTCCATTGATGGCCAACAAATTGATATTTTAAAATATCTTCGAGAATATATGACTTTGATGAAGGGATATAGTGACCTTTTCTAGTGATTGTCAAAATCTCCTCCACCTTTTTCCTTTTGGAGGCATTTGGATCACCCTCCTTCCCTAATCATTTAGGTGGAGCTTTTGAAGGTTAGATAAATGCCTATGGTACTTTGGACAACTTCTTTAGCTTACGAGCACGTAATCTCCCTACCTGAGTAGATAGTCTCACATTGAACAAATATTAGTTATCTATATATCTACTTAATTAGTAAATTTCATAGTAAAGGGAGTCGACATCAGGAAGATTGAGCATCTTCAATAAATCCTCTATTCTAACGTGTATGAGAATTGGTAAATCCTTCAGTTTTTCCCATTTTAAGCAGATTCTAGTCCTACACAAAGAAAAATCACCAACCCAACTCTTTGATGGGTGTCAAGTGCGAATATTCAGCCACATAGATCTGAAAGAGATATACCCATTCATATCACCAATAAGTCTACCAATCATAGAAGGCACTCTTGAGATTATACCCATCCATAATATTTGAAAAACACGATAAATCCCATTATGATTAATGTGTCTCTATTAGAAAGCTGGGATAAACTAACTCCACATGTCACTAAAATGTGAATCAACTATGGAGGAGGTAGAAATAGTAGCCACACTTCTAAACTAAACTTGTACACCTTAAAAAAATCTTGGGGGAGGTGAATAAACATGAGCATATTTTAAGGAATTTTTATCATAAGATAATTAGGAAAGTAAAATTTCTTCTTGAAAATGATCAAGGAATCACTAGTTATTATGAATACGACATCATTAGCTTTGTCCACTTTTTGAGTCTTCTTCAGACCCTCATATTGGACAGTAGGGTGATCTCCTTTGGCTGAAGAAAATTTGGTGGTGGTGTGGTCACCCATTTGAACTTCAATACTAAAGATGGCACTAAATTTGATTAGAGGATGCCACCTACCTAAAAAATAGAATGCCTTTGGAGTAAGAAAAAAAATGGGGGAGAAAGTGAGAAAAAAAAAGTGGAAAATTCTAACTTCTACATAAAAGAGGGGCACTAATTTGAGTAGGGGATGCCACCTACCAATAGCAGTGGAATGCCTCAAATGTAAAAAACTTAGAAGGGGAAGGAAGGATGAGAAGAGGTGCATTTCCCCCCTGCTCGAGGGGTGTATTTATAGGACTAAAAGAGGGGGGGGGGGGGGGGGGGGGGGGGGGGGGGGGGGGGGGGGGGTGGTGAAAGGGGGAATTTTTTTAAATATGAGGTAATGAAATTTTTAGAAGTATTTTGAATTTTTCATAATTTGTTGGGTCCAAAATTATTACTTTTAGAATTATTCAAAAAAAAAAATATATTAAATAAAAAATTAAGTGGCAAGAGAATTTTAGCTGCGAGCCCGCCATACAATAAAAATAAAAAAGTGGGCCCCAATATTTAAAAAAATGGGATAATTGTGCTCCTAAGGGGAACTTCACGGGCCCCTTCAGCCCAAGCTGACACATGGGCCACCACCGATAGTGGCGGCCGGTGGCCGGCCAGTCGGTAGGCTCGTCCGGCCACCAAAATGAGTCCAAGCCCAATTTTTCATCCCGGACAATCAAAATTTCACATTTTGGGGTCCGTAAAACCATATTTCTACATTTCATATCCAATTTTGGAACTTTTGGAGCTCAACAGAGATTCTATATTCAAGTTTGAGCAAATTTAAATTTTTGGATTGCAAATTTTTCACCATTCCAGTAATTGGAAAAATTATAACACATATTTTCGGACTTGTGGAGCTTTAATGTCCAAAATAGAGGGCAATTAATATTAGTTGGAGCATGTACAAACATCATAAGAAAACATGAAAATACAAAAAAGTTAAATATTGGAGGAGCTTCAAAGAATCATGGAGCAGTTTAGTGGAAAGCAACAAGTGTCTGCATCACCTTGCGAGACTGAGGGAACTAATTTTGAGTAGATTGTATGTGTTTGTTTATTTTTATTTATAAGAACTTTTAGATGTGTTTGAGAACATTTTGAGAAGAACTTAACTAAAATTTGATGCAATTATGTTTTTACTGTATATAATGTTATAAGTATTTGTAAAATATTATAAAGGTTTAACTATATAAAATATTTCTCTTATGTTGTATTATTGTACTGTAGATTAATTGACATGAGAGGACTTTTCTTTTTTATTCTATAGGTTTTCGGAAGATTTTGGTGGAATTTCTCCTAGAAATGGTTGATATGAAAAATTTAGTTCATAAATTTCAGCAAAGTTTTTGTTTGAAATTCTAGTGGATAACTAGTAGAAATATCCACCAAAAATATTAGTGTAAAACTGTTGATATATTTGCCAAAACGTATGGAAAAATTGCTAGCAAAATTTTTGCCAATACATCTCGTGAACATATTCACCGGTAACCACCAAAAATTCTAACAAAATTTTTGCCTGTAATTTCTCCAAAACCTATCATTTTTCTTGTCCTAAATTAATCGAAGAGAACTTGAAAATCCATGAAATATGTTTCTGACAAAAGTTATCCATCAAAAATTCTTTTTTGATGCCTGAAATACCATTACCTTTTAATCTTATGCTGATGTCCAACAGATTTTAAATATTTTTTGTTGTTTTATCCATGGAAATGATTATATTTCCTATAGTAATAGCAACAATATGAAATAATGAAGATCTTATTCTTTTTTCACAAAATGATGGTAAAATAGTAATGGTAGTAGTTTAACTTCATGGTTTATGACCTATCATGTAATTGGTATGATGATATTTTGGTGAGTTTGGGAGAAACTATTTTCCTTTTGTGGTTTGAGATATATGAGATGTACTAGGATATAGTTAAGGATTTACGGACTTGGGAGGTCCAAGATCGATCACAAATTAGGTAATATTTTAAAATTCAAAATATGAACTAATTGTATGGTATGATACTTATCATACGGTATGATATCAATAAATTTTGCCTAATATTATTCTGAGATTAGTCAATAATATCATGATTAATTGATCCTTAAGATCATACCACATAATTTCCTAAATCATACTATATGACCAAATTTTATCCTAGTAGTATATTTAATCTCCAATGATCATGTTGGACAAAAATCTTATTCGATTAAATTAATCATATTGCATGATCATGAACTCATACTAGATGTTCTATTCAAAAATTGAACTAATCATACAAGTCCCCTACTCTTCGTACAGGACTCACGAGATAAATTGTGTCAATCATATAGTACAGTCCCTAGTCATATTGTATGATCATAAGTGATAAAATTAAATTTTTAGGTATTTTTAAGCCTTGTAGTTAAAATTTTATATAAGGTGTTGAGGAGGTCTTTGGCTATTGATAAAATTCAATAAGGGTGCTCTAGAGAGATTAGAGCTTAGAGATGAAGAAGGTGAAGTTAAGTGAGAGGGAGACGTAGTGTAAGGGGGATTAAACAGTTGCTCCAAAAAAGCATTTGCCTTGAATTCTCCAGGTATCTTTGTTAGTCTTTTCGGTTTCTCTAGCAAGAAAGTCTTCAAGGCCGAAGATCCAAGTTCTCTGCCTTCATCCAGTGAGTGAAAAAAGATTCTAAGGTTCTCTTCCTTCAATAAGATGGTGAAAAATGATTCAAGGTACTCTTCCTCACCAGGAGGGTGAAAAGATTCTGGAACTCTACCACATTGGGTTGATAAAAGAGATTTTGTAAGGGCTTCTCCATCTTACGATAGGGGCTAAAGAAGAATCACTAAAAATTTAGATCAATACACGGAGAGGACTCCGAGGAGTGGACATAGGTCAAATTTTGACCACACTATAAAATTTGGTTTTATCATTCTTCTTTACTTTCCGCATTTTTTCTTCATTTTAATTTTCTACACATTTAATTTTCCTACAAATCTATGATTGGATTATCAAGCTTTGTTTGGTTTGATTTTTTTTTTTTGAAAAATAAATTAAAATTAAAAAAGAAAATAAAGCAAAATATTTATCATTTAGTATTATTACGAATAAAAAAGAGCTTAATTATATTTTTATTAAGTTCCTTCCCTTACATTTTTATTGGTTTAAATAATCAAGGTTTCATTGAGAGGAATTTTAAATAACCAGTTCACCCCCTCCCCGCTCTCTCTCTCTCTCTCTCTCTCTCTCTCTCTCTCTCTCTCTCTCTCTCTCTCTCTCTCTCTCTCTCTCTCTCTCTCTCTCTCTCTCTCTCTCTCTCTCTCTCTCTCTCTCTCTCTCTCTCTCTCTCTCTCTCTCTCTCTCTCTCTCTCTCTCTCTTAGAGCGCCTAAGATAGTTCAACAAGGTTCTACAACATGACTTGAACTTTTAATTGGTATCAGAGTGGGTCTTAAAATTATAATTTTAGATAACCTTGAAAAAGAATAAACCATGAGACACTTTGAGAATTAAAATATTGTGAAGAGATATTCAGTAATACTTTCTCCATTATTTGGCAATATTCTATATGATTTTTGAAAATTTTGAATGTAATCATGATTATGATCTATTGGCTATCACATGTGGCACATGATTCAAGTAAAATATACACCTTCATATTATATTATTAATGTCATCAAGGAAGAATTTCCTTTCAATGAATTGCTTCAGGAGGATAGGGACATTGCACAACTGAATGCTAAATATATCAACTTTTTTTCTGTGAACTTAAATCCAAAAATTATATGAGAGTTTCTACTTGTAGAGTAGTAAGGAGATCTTGTATAGGCTATGCATTATATACAAGGGTATAAAATATAGTAAAGCAATTTCATTTAAATATATTATTACATGACTATGATTTTGTTTGCATGAAACCAAACAAGACTATTTCAGACATCTACACCAGGTTTACTGAGATAGGGACATCTCTAGATGCTTTAAGTAGAGAAATATCAAACATAGAGAAAGTTAACAAAATTATATAATGTTTATCTAATAACTATGAATAAAAAATTACTGCTATATGTGAATTTAAAGATATGATGTCTATTATATTGTTAATTACTTGGCTCACTCATTATCTACAGGTAAAGTGTGAGTAAAAGACTTTTGGATTCAGAGGGCAGAGGAAAAAAAGGTAGTGGTATTGAAGTTAAATAATTTAGAAACTCATAGCTCTGCTGCTAATGAGAATGATAATATAACATTAATGACTTGATAATTTAAGAGTCTTTTGAAGAGAAAGAACAAACATCATTAACTTCAGGTAAAATTACTAAGGTTTCCTCTGACACTATTTATTTTGAATATAGGAAACCATGATATTTAAAATTTGACTACCCCAACCTAAAAGCTCACCATACCATGGAGAATGGAGAGAGGAAGTAAAACCTCATGAAGGGTAAGCAAATGATGTAGAAGGATTTTGGGGCAGATTTTGCCTCAGATTCATCAAAACATTAAGTTGAGGAGGTTGTAACTAATTTATGTTTTATGATGAATGATAGAATTGATAATCCTAATCAAGATGGTGTATGTAAACTCACATATGATGATTTAGTTGCTATCTCTAAAAATGCATGAATCATATAGGAAACTAAAGAAACTCCATGGTAGTTTGAACTTGAAATTTTCTGAACTACAAAAAGAGCATAATAATCTTAAAACTAAGCATGTTCTTTAGTTAAAGAACATGCTATTTTACCTGTATGATGATCTAAACAAGAAGCATCTTAAGTTAATTAAATTGTATGAATCCTTAAAACCTAAGCATACTAACTTAGAAGAATCATACAAATAATTAAGAAACACTTAAAACTAAATTAGACCATAGTGAGCAATGCATTCAAAATTGAAGTTGATAGCTTTAAGAGTGAAAATGAATTACTTGAGAGAGAAATTTCATGCACTTCTAAATAATGAACCACCACCTACACTAATATAATGGTATAACCCCAATTCAACAACTAGCATCTCACATCCTTAGAAGAAGGCACTACCACACATATAGGTCAGTGAATCTATTTCCATGTGTTAAGTGTTATTCTTGTTGCATGGTAAGACACATAGCCACCCTTTGCAGTATATACCTTATAACACCACCAGGAAAAAGTGATGGGTACAAGTATGATTAGAAACTCTAATAACTATATTATTTAAAATGTTTTGTTAGTAGATGGATTGAAGTATAACCTACTAAGTATTAGTCAACTTTATGACTAAGGTTTTGATATTAAATTTATATCTACTAGATGTCACTTAAGCTTAAATGGAAAAATTATTTTGGAAGATAAAAGAATTAATAATATTTACATGCTTGGTTTTAAATGTGTGATTATTCAAATTCTTTGTGTCTAAAATTTGTTGATGATGATTCCTAACTACATCATAGGAGAAGATGTCATATAAGCAAGAAAACTCCAAATGAAGATTACTTAGAAAGACCTAATTAGAGGCATACCAAAGTTATATTTCTTGAAGGACCACCTTTGTGATTAATCAAATTAGAAAAATAAATAAAATCTTCATTTTATTCCATTAGGGATATCACCACCTCTAGGCTATTAGAAATCTTGTATATAAACATATATGGGCTTATTTGCATAACCAGCATAGGTCAAAGACCTTTGGGTATGTGATTATTGATGATTACTCTGTATTTTTTATTTCATAAAAATGAATCATTTGAAAAATTAAGAAAATTTTCCACTTGGATTTAAAGAAAGTTAGGATGTGAGATATCTACTACCCATAGTGGTCAAGATGGAGAACTTAAGAATGATAAGTTTGAGTTTTATTATAAGGAGCTAGAATTTTAACATATTTTTTTTACCTTAGGACCCCTCAAGTAGAATGGGATAGCTAAAACAAACAATAAAACCTTAGTGTGAAGCTAACTAGGGATACATTAGCTGAATATTCTCTCCATAGATATTTTTGAGTAAAAGTAGTGAATAATGTTTATTATATTCTAAATAGGGTTAATATTAGACCCAAACTCAATAAGACATCTTATGAATTTCTTAATGGTAGGATGCCCAATCTTTTGCATCTTCATGTCTTTGGGTGTAAGTGTTTTATTCTTATTAATGAAAAATCATTTTTAGGTAATTTGATATGAAGTTTGATAAAAGGAGTCTTTTTCAATTATTTTTCTTTAGGTAAAGCATATAGGATTTTTAGTATAAGGACCTTAGTTGTATAGGAGTCATCTCAAGTGGTATTTGATCAATTTGATAAATCTAGAGAGCCTAGGTTAGAAGACGAAGAGGTAGAGGTTACTTAAGGAGTATAATCCATTGATCTAGGAAATCGATAAGAACCTCAGGAGCAATTTTCTAGAGAATGGAAATATCACCTAGTCATCTTGGAGAACATATCTTAGGAAATCCATCTATAGAAGTTAGGAGGAATGGGCTTAGGAAGGAGATTAATCATTCAATATTTATCTATATGGTAAATCCCATTAGTGTAGATCAAGCGCTATTGAATAAATTATGGATCATAACTATATGAGAAGAGTTTAACCAATTTGTTAAGAATGATGCATGTGAATTGGTTAGTAGACCTAAGGATTAGAGTATTGTATGAACTAAGTGGGTGTTCAAAATAAGATGAATTATTCATGAGTAGTGATTAGAAATGAAGCTAGATTAGTTGTTAAGGGGTAAAATCAAATAGAAGATGTTGATTTTGAGGAGGCCTTTTCCCTTATTGCTAGATTCAAATCCATTAGAGTTATTAGCCTTTGTATATTTTAGAGGCTTAAAATTATATCTGATGGATGTTAAAAGTGTCTTACTGAATGGGGTTATCAAGGAAGAAGTTTACGTAGAACAACCCACTGGATTTAAAAGTGCAACCTTTCCTAACCATGTATATTAATTGAAAAAGGCATTATACTAACTAAAGCAAGAACATAAAGCTTGGTATGAGATGCTTAACAAATTTCTCCTAGATAGAACCTTTATTGAAAGTGGTATAGATACTACCTTATTTATATATATCTTGCGTTTATGTGATGCTTACCCTAACTCTCATGAAGAAATTTTGGATGGATAGTTAATGTTAATGAAGAATGGCATTTGAAAGATGAATTGAATGGGATTTGTATGAGCCTCCCTTTTGTTCCATGAAGTAATAATTGGTAGCTACAATATGAGTTTAAAACGAAGAATATAATTAGGGTATGCTTATATAACTATTAGATAGATAAAAGCTAAATACTACATTAGAGGATGTAAGTTATTAAATAGGAAATAAAGTGGTTTCATATATCCTTTCTCTTAAATTACATTTGGAATTTGATCTCTCTTTGGTCTCTAAACTATTTTGGAATTAAAATAGATGTAGATTTTTGTTCCTATTGTTCTACAATTTGTGTTGGAGGTGAACTAGGTGCAATATTTTACTCTTTTTACTCTCTAAACAACTTTGGCAATGAAGCATATGTAAATTTGCATGACTTTTATTCTCCAAACCTATTTTAGAAATTTTATAGAGCATTCATAGGTTTTCTTTTTCAATGGAAAGCATTCACAAGTCTCTTGTAAAGTATTTTGGAGAAATGAGTTAGAGAGCATTCATATATTTTATGCAATATTATTATAAGTTTGGTAGATATCTCAGATTTATTGGAAAGAAATATGTGAGCCTGCTCTTTTTTCTTCTCATATGCAATCATAATCCTTGGTGATGAAAATTTGTACAAGGTAACTTGCACTATTTTATGTGTATATTAGAAAGTGTGTATTAAGAAGTGAAGTGTATATATTAATAGTAAAGTGAAGTGTGTAAATTTTGAAAAATGAAAGCGTTTATATGTGAATAGTAAAGTGAAGAGTGTGTATATTGAATAGTGAAGTGAAAGGTGTATGTAAATAGTATAGTGAAGTGTATGGATTTAAAAAAAAAGTGAGGTGTGTGTAGGTGAATAGTAAAGTTAAGTTTGTGAGTTTTAAATGGTGAAGTGTATGATTAAGTGAAACGTGAAGTGGATTTTACATATAAGTTGAATAGTTAAATGTGTGTATAATTTGGTGAAGTGAAGTATGTATTATGGGAAGCAAAATGTATAACATTGTGTGATTTTAAGATGTGATATGTGTATATTTTGATAGGTAAAGTGTATTTGTTTTGGAAAACAAAATGGGAAGTATATATTTTTTAAGGTGAAGTGTGTGATCATAATGAAGTGTTTGAATTTCGAAAAAGTCAGGTGAAGTGCATGATTGTTGAAAAGCGAATTGGGAATGACTTGAAAAGTTAAATGTATATAAGTTGAAAAGCAATAGTAAAGTGTATGTGTGGAATTGTGAAGTGTTTTAAAAAGTATATATGCATTCAAAAGTAAAGTTTTTTTGAAAAGTATATGTTTAAAAGTTAAGTGTTTGAAAAGTGTATTATTTAAAAGTGAAATGCTTTGAGAAGTAGAGTGTGTGAACTTTGAATAGTGAATTATATGAATTTTGGAAAGTAAAACATGTGTATGTTTTGGGAGAATGAAGTATATATATATGTTGAGAATCAAAGTGTGTGAGTGAGTTAAAGGGTGAATTGTATAAATCTTAGAAAAAGATCGAGTTGTTCGGGAGATTGTTATAAATTGAAAGTTTTAAAAAAAGGTTAAGCTCTCTCTCTCTCTCTCTCTCTCTCTCTCTCTCTCTCTCTCTCTCTCTCTCTCTCTCTCTCTCTCTCTCTCTCTCTCTCTCTCTCTCTCTCTCTCTCTCTCTCTCTCTCCCTTTCTTATTCTTCTCCTCCCAAAAGAAAGTCAACAAGCCGATGTGCAAGCCTAAAAAATGGTATGTTTTAATTTAATTGTATTTTTCAATTATTTTTATTTAATATTAACATGGTATGACCTATTTTCTACTTTTATATTTGCATGAACTATGCGGAACCATGGTGAACAAATGAACAAAAAACTTAAGGAGATCAGTCACATCCATTGCTACTAGGTGGACGTGCTATGGGTGTATATCACCAGACATTGGCTCTTATGTAGGTTAGTATTCTAAACTTAGATGGCTTTAAGGCTCATAAGCCCCATAGTGTGTTTTGCATTCTTCCAACCTTAGGGCCTTTTAAAAACCCTTGTCTTTATTTTATTATGCATCTTATAATTGAATTTAATTTGCAAGTTAAAATTAGTTTGTTAGTTACAACTCAAACCCATCAATCGTATGTTTGGAAACAACATTAGTAATTAGGAGCGCTTGAATTTAATTTTGATTACCCTTAGCTTATCTCCCATTAGAATAGTAGGTTTCAAATCATTTAGGACGTATTAAATTTTATTATGATAATTACAACCAACCATAAGACATATACAAACTAAAATCATATAATAATAAATAATATTCATTTATTTAATAAAATTAAATCAACCCTAAATTAAAATAAAAGTATATGCATAAATAAAAGACATCAATATTGAAATCATAAAATTATAAATTAAATTAACATAGATAAATATCAAAATGATAAATAAAATCATAAACAAAAGATATTCAAATAAAATAATTTTTCTTTACATAAACAAATATTAAATTATTGGGGGATTTACATACATACCACTTTATTTCATGCTATTTAAATATCTAACACACAAAATATTAATATTACATGTCTACCATCCATAGAACAAATATGAGTGTATGAAATGAAATATTAAATTTTATAGGATTGTATGAGTGGTAGGAATGAAATATATTAGTGATATATTTGATATTAAAGTTGTATATGGGTGGTACGCTTGTAATATTAATATTTTGAGTGTTGGATATGTAAATAGCATGAAATAAAGTGGTATGTACATAAATCCCCATAACTTATAATAAGATTAACATAAATATTAAACATGAATATTAAACTAAAAAATACATAACAATATATATAAAAAATAATAAATAAAATTAGAAAAATTGATAAAATTTAATAAAAAATTAAAATATATATAAGATAAAATTTTGAAAGATGTTAATATTAAGTTAAAATTAATAATTCTAATTAAAAATGAATAAATAATAGAAAATTCTATAAATCATTAAAATTTCAATATACCATTAAAAATTTAATAAATAATAAAAAATTAATTAAATCATCAAAGTAAATAATTAATTATTAATTTTTAATAAATCATCAAATAAACAAATTAGGACTAAAAAATGATTAATTAAAACACCCTAAATAATCAAGTATTGATAAACTTTAAAAATTAAAATCCAATCAAAAATGAACTTAAGAAATACTAAAAAAACTAAAACTTAAATTTAAACATCAAATTTACCTTTACCTTTTAATAAACTAAATTTAATCTTTAGATTACTTCAATTAATATTAAGCCTGGAATACCCAAAATCCTCATAACTTATTACACACACTTATATTTATTTGATTAGGATAATAAATTTTTGCTTTAGGCCAGGCCAATATTAGCTTTTTATTGCTATGAGTTAGTCCTTTTAGGGGTTTTATTGTATATTGGCTGTAATGATCTGAATTATGTTAATGTTTATTTATTTCTATAATCTATGAATTAATGCAATGGGTGGTAGATTAACCTAGGTTAGGAATGACTTGGATGCCCACAAGCTTTTTTGTAGGTGGCAATGCTCATACAGGGCTAAATCAAAGGGAAAACAATTAAGCTTTAAAATTGATAAATTTTCTGCATGTGCAAAATGCTAAGTCCCTTTTTAAATTAAAAGTGCATTGCCAAGCATGGTTTTGATTTAATTTTAATTTTATATATAACTCCTTGAGATGATTTAAAATTTGAATTTCTTAGTATTACCTTGTAGGTAGTCTTAGATTTGTTTTTTCTTTTATGTATGAAATGTAATGTTATTTCATTAAGTTAAGTGTTGTGAAAGTGTAACTTTGAGGTGGGATACCATATCCAACTTAAAATCCAAAGAGGAGGGAACATCCCTTAGGAGAGAGTTTCCTTCCATTTGGAGATCCAAGTTAGGATGACTTTAATATCCAAACAGAAAAAAAATGTCCCTCCGGGGATGAGTTTCTTTTCATTTGGATATCCAGACCCGAAGAATCAAATGAGCTCAAAAAAGAAGAAAATATGAAGAAATGAAGAGATAAAATATCTCACTGAAAGTCACTTGCATCAATCTTTGGATTAGAATTTGGGTAGTTATCAGTGATACTAAACCACTTTTAATTTTTACAGACCCTGGATTATAAATAAAGTGGCAGTTGTTATATGAACATTTAATTTATTTAATTAGTTAATTTGATATTGATTGTTTACATTAATTGAGAAGTAAAAATTGCCTCCTTTTTTTAAGTTTCTTTCTTTTATGTCGCATTTTATTTTAGCCTGGATATGATTAGAGGCTCATGTAGATATCAATAAAATCTTTCATATTAAAAATTTAATTTACATTTTTAGGCTCATATAATAACACTAATGATTTAAGAAGTATGCTCAAGACTATTAATAGTCAAATTTAATGTATATTTTTACTTTTTCTTACTTGCTAGGAACCTCTCTGCCTGCGAGTTTGGCAGATCCCCTAACCTTTTAGGGAGTAGTTCTATCAAGGATATGTTATGTAATTCCTAATAAAAAATATATTTTAAGCCTAATTTTTTTACTGCTTGATAATTATTTTATGGATGCGAAACAATTAGTATGCATTATATTAGATACAAATTAAAAGTGTATAAAATTTTAATCATATTTTACTTTTAATCATCAAATCAACCTACTTGAGTAAAGGGGCCAATAAAGAATTGTTCTAAATTTTGGCTCCAATTCTTCAAAACTTAAATAATGTCTCTACCCATCTTTTATAAAAAGATCAGACGAATGGTTTTAAAGAGCATGAGTAGTTAGTTGGCTCCCAAATCTAGGTCGGGCAAGTCCAAATTTTCACTTCATTAGATAGGTTTGGTTCCCTACTCTGTAGTAACCAATTTAGATCTAGGTTATAAGATAGATTTCAAATCTTAAGCCTACAACCTTCAAAAATATAATCATACCTTTCTAATAAAATATCAACTTAAACATGAAAATTCTCTCCATAAAATATTAAAGCCCAACTTAAGATAGACTGGGGATGCTCATGAGTCTCTCATAATCTAGCAACTCCTACTTTTTCTCATTTGACTTGCTAAGAATTATTTAACGTTGAGCTTTTCTCTTTGAGAAAATTCTTATTTCTTTCATTTTCTTTTAGTTTGTAATCAAAGGAAATGAAATTAAGGCTCGAATCAAGAGTTTTCTCAAGAGCACCCCTCTTAGGATGTAATTAATTATAGGGACATACACTTATATGGATTTTATAACTATAGATTAAAATAAGCCTTATTTTATTTTTATAAAATAAGAAAAAAAAAACTCTGGGAATATAGATTTAATTTTCTATTTTATTTCTAACTTTAAATATACTAGTAGAGTTTTACTATCATCTTCCCATATGAGATAACATCCTCATTAATATATTTGATCTTAGAAATGATGAATTTTATAAAACTTATTCTTATGTTTAAATATCTTGAAGAATATCACATTCATTTTTTAAGATGATGTAGTATTTTTTCTGGTTACATCTAATGAAATGAATCACTAGATTTTTAAAACTCCATTTCTATTTTTAAACACATTCTATAGAACTTCATATTCATATTTCACAATGATATGTTATTCTTTGAATTGTGTTTAATTATAGAAATGTTATTTTACAAAAACCTATTTTGACATTGAATCCAATATAAAATATGGTGTCAATCTCTTCAGATAGTAGTTTATTCTCAATGCAGTAGTCAATTACAAAATAGGAGATCTTCAAATCTGTGAGGCATTTATTTTCCCCACAATCATAATCGTACTAGATAATTAGGGAGAATATGTTTGCCCTGAGGTGTTAGACTGGATGATCATTGACTAGTCAGATTGTTCTATATAAATAGGCATTTGTATAGTACAATACAATATTAAATATCATACCGATCAAATTAAATTCATCCAATATCTATTTCCACATGTATCGTACATTACAAAGTAGGTATTTGTATAGTACAATCACCAATGATTAATCAATCAGAGTCATTGGATGTACTGGGAGTAGTGATTTGGTATTTTTGTTAATATCATTCAATACGATATGGAATCGTACAGTATGATGCAAACAAAACTCATAAAGTGATGTGTGATGACCAGGAAAGATTCAAAAAAATAAAAAAAATTACAAAAAAAAAAGCAATATGACCAATTCAAAAGAAAACACACAATAATATTTATTTTTCCAATTTTCAAATCATCTTGATTCGAGCATGAATATCTATGACACCTAGTCTAGTCCTTAAGGTGCTAAAAGTTTATAAAGCTAGGGGTTTTGTAAATATATCTGCCAATTGATATTCGGTAGCTACATAATGTAGCTTACTATCCCCTTTTATCACATGGTCTTTAATAAATAGTGTCTTATGTCTATGAGTTTGGTCATTGAGTATTTGATTATATTTTTAAAGATACAAATGACATTGATGTTATCACACATAATTATAATATTATTGAAAAGAAGTCTGAGAGATAAGATTTTTTATTTAAGTTGTAGGACTTGTGTAGCACAACTCTTTACAGTTATATATTATACTTCATTAGTAGATAAAGCTAAAGAGTTTTATTTTCTATTGAATTAGGAGACTAAAGATTATTCTATAAATTGTCATAATTCAGAGGTGCTTTTTCTATCAACCCTATATCTTATAAAGTCTAAATTAGAATATCCTATGATTGGCTAAGAAAAATTCCATCATTCCATTTTTTCATACTAAATTGGCTAAAATATGTAAGCTCTCCCATCATGCTCATTTGAAATTCATCACTCATAAATTTTGAGAATTTATCATAATATTTTTTTTTTGTAGATCCAAATTGTATATCATCAACATAGATTTAAACTATGAGTAAGTCTTCTCCTTCTTTCTTTACAAATTGGGTGGTGTTTATACAATCCTTATTAAAAGCTTTATCTAAAGGATTGCACGCAGCCTTTTATACCAGTCTATAGGTTCCTATTTCAACCTATATGAGCCTTCTTTAGTTTGAATATATGATTAGGAAAATTAGAGTTCTCAAAACTAGGGGGTTGATCAACATAAACATTCTGATTAATTACCCTATTTAGAAAGGTGCTTTTAATAATTATATGATATAGCTTGAATCCCTTAAAGTAAGTAAAGGCTAAGAGCGCTCTAATAGCTTATGGTCTAGTTACTGGGCAAAAGTCCCTTCAAAATTAACCCCTTTAATTTTATTTTACCCCTTAGCTACTAATATAGCCTTATTTTACATTACTATGTCAAAATCATTCATTTTATTCTTAAAAAGCCATTTGGTTCCTATAATACTTTGGTCTTTAGGTCTACTCACTATGTCACAAACATCATTCCTAACAAACTAATTCATATCTTCATGGATTGCTTGGTTCCATAATTCATCATATAAGGCTTTATCTATGTTGGTGGGTTCTATCATTGAGATAAATGTATAATGACTAACCTCCTTCCTAATTTAAAGCCTAGTTCTAACACATTTAGATGGGTCTTCTAAGATAAGTTCTTTAGGATAACTATTTGAATATCTTCATTCTCTAGGCAAGGGTTCTTGTGGTTCTACTCTTAGGTCAATTTCTTCTACCTCTTTAATTACCTCTACTTCTTCTTATTCTGGTTTAGATTTATAGGTCCTATATGATTCATCAAACATAATATGGGTAGACTCTTCTACTACGAAGGTCCTCTTAATGAAGATTCTATAGGCCATACCTGCAGATGAATAACCTAAGAATACTCATTTATTTTGCTTAAGATAAAATTTCCTTAAGGGTGATTTTCCATTGATCAAGATAAAATATCTACACCCAAAGACATGTAAATGAGAATGATTGGGTGTCCTACCCTTAAGGAATTCATAGGGTATCATATTTAATTTAGATATAACATTCACCCTATTAAAAATATAATAAGCAATATTTACTACTTCTTTCTAGAAGTATCTAGGGAGAGAATATTTAGCTGGTATGGCCCTAGCAGCTTCTACAAAAGTTCTATTTTTTTCTCAGCTATTACATTCTACTAAGGAGTTTTAGGGGTAGAAAAGTTATGTTTTATCCCTAACTCATGACAAAAAGATTCAAATTTCTAATTTTTAAACTCTCCATCGTGATCAATATGAATGGTTAATATTTAACATCCTAGTTTTCTTTGTAACTAGGTGGAGAAGGTTCTAAACTCCTCAAATAATTCACTTTTTTGTGCTAGGAATTTAACCCAAGTGAATCTATAATAGTCATCAATAGTTACAAATCCATATAACTTCCCTCTTAGACTTGTAGTACTAAAAGGTCCAAATAGGTCTATATGGAGAATATATAGTGGCATAGAAGTGTTGATGTCCTTAATTAAGTAGAATACTAACTTAATCTATTTTCCTAATTGGCAGGCATCACAAATGTGGTCCTTAGTAAAATCTAACTTGGGTATGCCTCTAATTATGTTTTTATGGGTAATATTCTTAAGACTACTCATGCTTGCATGTCATAGTCTTTTATGCCATAGCCAGGATTCATCAATTATAGTTTTTAAACAAAAGGAATTAGAATATTTAATGTAGTTCAAATCAAGAATAAAAACATTATTTATCCTTTTTTTCTAAGACTAAATTTTCATTTAAGTTATTTATGTATTTTTCTTATAAAATTTTTATATTAAAACCTTTATCACACAATTGACTATTGCTCAGTAGGTTATGCTTTAGGCCATCAACTAATAAAATATTTTCAATTATAAAATTTTTAGAATTGCCAATTATACCTAAGCCAACCACTTTCCTAGTTTTATTATCCCCCAATGTGAGCTTACCTCTTGACTTGGCCTCCTTTATGATGTACTATTGAAAACACTATTCGTGTGTCTATCCCCTATCCAGATACAATATGCTCTCACTAGGTCTTTTGTAAGAGCTTCCCTACAAAGTTATTAAACATCAGATTTGGCAACCCAAGTGAGTTTTAATTCCACCTTATGCATTGATGAATAAGATGTTTGCATGATATGTTATGATTTCAATAGTTTTTACCTCCACAACAGATATTTTCTATGATGGATAAAACATGTGTGGGCTATATAACCTTACATGCCATAGAGTACCACCTAACACTAGGAAAAAGGATTCACTAATATATGTGAGTTATGGTACCTCTTCCTAGGGCTAAATGATGCATGTTATGACTAGTTATGCGATTGTACCAATGTAGGTGATGTTTTATTATTTTGAAGTTCATTGAGTTTTGCTTTTAGTAATTCGTTAGCACTTTTGAAGTTTGCCACTTCAAATTTTAATGCATGTTCACTATTATATAATTGACATGCAACTGCTTCTAATTCTTTAAATGATCATTCTAATTCAATATGTTTTGACATCAAGAATTCATATGCAATATTTAGGTTAATAAGCTTCTTATTTAATGCATCATATTCATCAAGTAAAGTCATATGATCACTATCTAAAGTAGAATGCTCAGCTATCAGACTAGTATACTCTTTTTGCATTGTAAAATTCAATGTTTAAGTTAACATACATCTTTTTTATTTTCCTATACAAATTATAGATTTTCTTTGAAATAATAAATTATTCATCATAGGACAGTTGACATATCCCATCTTAATCTGACTGATCAAGATTAGCTATAACCATGAAACACAAGTGTGTTACGTCCTCATTTGCTTCTTATTTTGATGATTTTGAAGTGGAGTCAGCCTAAAATGCTTTTTGTTTCCCGTGCTTCCCATTCTTGAATTTCCCCTTTTCATCACCCTTCTTCTTAATTGGGAAAGTCTTCAAGTTTGGGTAGTCTGTTTGGAGATGAACTAGTTTTCTGCTTTCAAAGCATATTATGTTAGATGACGTTTTAAAATTTCTATTACTTTTACCATTATTCCATTATTGTTGAAGACGCTTTTGCTTTCTCCTTACTAAACTTTTTAATTGTCAGATTATTAGTGTAATGTCGTCATCTACCTTTAGTATAGAGTTGTCACTATCCAAGTTGTTTGATTTCAGAACTTCAATCTTCTCCTTCTTCTTATCACCTGCATTATTTAGTCTTTAGCTCACACCTTATTCATAGGCAATGAGTGATCCAAACGAAATATTAATTGAATAAATGTTTAAATCCTTTATTTCTAAAATTGCAGTAACCTTAGCATCATACGCACTAGGTAGACAATATAAAATTTTATTGAATTTTTTAGAATTAAAGACTTTTCTATGCAATGCATGAAGGGATGTTACTATTTATATGAACTTAATGTATATTTCTAATATTGATTTTCTAAGTTTCATACAAAAAATTTGGTAAATATGTTACAAAGTATTTAATCTAAACTATTTTACTTCACTAGTTCCTTCATATATAATGTATAGTCTATCCGATATTTTCTTGCATGTAGTATAGGTAGATGCTTGTATATAATACTCATATTTAAAAGAATAGAAAAATAATTCAAACATTTATTATTTAACTGAGCAAATTCTTTATCCTCTTGACACCATTCAGTATAAGGAATATCAATTTTCACACCATTAAGAATACGTGACGATACAAAATATCTAGATTGAATCATATGCCACATTCTGAAATCAATGGATTGGAAAAATATAGACATGCAAATTTTCCAAAAGCAAAGGGAATATTTTCAAATAATGGGGGATGAGTCATATAATAGCCTTCTACGATTTCCTATTTATGAAGTGCATTATTGATTATTTTCCTCTTGGTTTTCTTAAACACTATTTTGGTTACCACTCTGATACTAGTTCAAAGCTCGATAAGGATGTTAAGTATAAGTGAACCTATCCTTAGGCACAGGAAGAGGGGGATGAATTGGTGAATTTAAAAGCTAAATAGTAACATCAAAAACAAGGATGATTTTTTTAGATTTTTTAGTATTTGGAAAATATATAATAATTATTACTTAATACATAAGCGAAAGAATTTACCAAAATATCAAATCAACAATGATGATATTCTAATCAATAGAATGAAGCATTAATCACAAATTTCACCAAGTAGTTATTATGAAATTAAAATATATTATTACTAAAATTTAAAAATAGAAAATTAAAACAAACACAATAGAGATTTAAAATGGTTCGGCCGAACAATAACATACGTCCACTCCCCAAAGTCTTCCACTTTGACTATTGAACCACCACTACAGTATCTATCAATTACCCCAAAAGTAAGGTCGAGAAGCCCTTATACAAATAACTTCCACCAAACCCGGTGCGAAAGAGAGGCGGAAGCTTTGTCAGCCTCCTGGTGATTGTAGCAAACATTTAATCATTTTCTCTCTCCTAGAGAAGGCAGAGAATATCAAACTCGTCTCTCACCCTCCATGAGATGAAATAGAAATATGAACTCCTTTCCCACCCTCCAAGTGATGGCAGAGAATGACAAACTTCTTTCTCAACCTCCTGGTGATGGTAGAGTACCACGTCCTTAAGATGAAGAATTCTTCCTAAAGCCACCCACAAAACCTTAACACACACTTAGAGGAATAAGATAAGGCACTTGCTTAGAGAAACCATGTGAACCATTCACACTACTTCTCCCTCACACACAAGCACTCCCTCTTCATCCGAAAGCTCTCTTAGAACTTCTTCTAAAATCTCCCTCTCAAGAATACTCAGTAGTTACAAGCTTGAAGCATGTCTAATGAGAGAGATTAAATACAAGGCCTCATAAGAAGCCCTAAAATTTAATTTTATGACTCTAATCATATAGTACGATCATTGATCATCCAATATAATTAGTTCAAAGCACTCCTATTAGTGTTGTATGAAGAGCTAGATGTTCTATGATAAGTTCAAAGAATTGAGCTAATCATCCAGGATGATTTAGATCATTATCCAGTATGATTAATTCAAATGACTTAGACTATCATCCTATACGATTAGAGATGATATATTATCGTCCCATTCAAGAATCATGCCATATAGTACGATTGGTCTAATCATCCTATACGATTTATCAAGATTAATTAATCTAAAATTATCTCTTAACTATAAGATTAATTTAAATAATATTTAATTACATCATATTATATGATACCTATCATATAATATACTTAGTACAAAATTTGAATTTAAAATATTTCCTAAATTATGATTGGTGGTTGGGATCCTAATTTATATTGATCATCCTATATGATTTTCATTGTACTGAATGATTTGTTCAACCTGAATTAATTATTACAATTAGCTATTTTAATGATTTTTTTATTAGCTTATCATACATTATGATTAATTAAGAAAATTTAACTTCTAATATTATCACTAACTTACTCCCTTAAGTGTGTATTTGTTTGGTCACCAAGCTTAATATCCACAAAATACATGATTTGACTAAAAAAATAAAAATATAGAGATTTCACAATATACTTAACCCCAATCTATTCAATCTTGAGCTGATCAAACTTGTTAGTATAAGGTGGACCTGAAATATTGATTCGTATAAAAAATAGATATGCAATAATATTAATTAATAAGAGACAACATTGTAAGAAATCTAATAATATATTTTATCATCAAAATCATAGGACTTGGGTCTAGATTTTCAACACTCAAGACCAAATATTCAGGTTCTTTGCCTTCACTTGGTGGGTGAAAAAAGATTATATGATTCTCTACCTTCACCAGAAGGATTAAAAAGAATTTAAGGTACTCTTCCTTACCAGGAGGGTGAAAAGATTCTGATACTTTATCGCACCGACTTGATGGAAGTAATTATGTAAGGCTTTTATGCCTTATTATGGGGGCTAATGGAGAGCCATTAAAGATTTAGTATAATACTAGAAGAGGAAGACTCAGGGGAGTGGACATAGGTCAAGTTTTGATCGAATTATTATAAAATTTGATGGGTTTGTTCAACTTTACTTTATGCATTTTATTCTTCCTGTATTTTAATTTCTTGCACATTTAATATACCTACAAATTTGTGATTGGATTATCAAGTTTTATTTGGTTTGATTCGTGATGAAAAGAAAAGTCAAAATTAAAAAAAAAATTAAGAAAATTAATTTTGTCATGTTGTTTCATTGTAAAAATCAAAATGAGCAAAATTACATTAGTTTTTATTAAGTTATTTCACTTGTGTTTTTGATTAATTTAAATAATCAAGGTTTCATTGAGAGAATTTTTAAATAACTAATTTAACCACCCCTATTCTTGAAGTGCCTAGGACAGTTCAACAAGGTTCAACAACCTCACTTGAACTTTCAAAAGTGTCTTCTCAAAAGGTTCCCTTTAAATAAAGACTCTAAATTGCTCCTCATCCCCTACTTTATCATCCCATATTTATAGGGTTTTTAGGGATAAATAGAGAATAATTAAACTATGGGCTACATAAAAAAATGTATGTACAATGCTACAAACTAATCTTGGACATGTAGCACCTCCAAACTCTTCCTCATCAACCCTTATTTATAAGATTCTTAGAGTTACAGGAAAGGCTATGACGCAGGAGCTTGTGGTAAAATGGCCCATTTATCTTACAAAGTTAGGTGTAGCTATTTTCCTGTAGCATTTTATTTTTCCAATGTATTAGCTCTATTATAAATAGTGTACGTTGATGAAAATAACGGAGGTGATCATTTTTGTCCAGAAATCAGTCTTGTGTTATTTTCAAGTTTCCCTGTTTTTTTCTTTTTTCGCCATTTGGCTTTGTTCTTGGAATCACAGGCGCCAGAGTTGGGAGGAAAGCAGATGCCCGTGCAACTGAGCTGGAGATTTCAGACGGCCACCCCTTTCGTCATATAGAGGCGGTGTCATCTAGTATCAAAGCCCGACAAAAATGCCGCCACGGAGGAACTGCCAGCGTCCGATGCGAGACATGGTGGTTGAAGACTTGCAAAGAGAGATCCAGAGGTTGCAGCAAGAACTGGCCAGACAAGATCAGCAAGTGGTGGGTGGGCAACAACAAGAAGAAAACGTCAACCCATTCCACCGGGAGACATCAAGTGTTGAAGAAGCTCAGCCGAGAAGACTCAGGCCGGACCACCTACCTGGGCGGGTAGACAGTGGAATCAAGATTGATCTTCCAGAATTTGAAGGAAGGGTGGACCCTGATGAATTCTTGGACTGGATGCATACGATCGAACACATTCTTGAATTCAAGGAAGTCCAGGCAGAGAGAATAGTTAAACTGGTGGCTATCAAGTTAAAGAAGGGCGCCTCTTTATGGTGGGAAAATTTAAAACGCAGTCGGGAACGAGAAGGGTGGAGTAAAATCACCAGCTGGGAGAAGATGAAGAAAGAAATGCAAAGAAAGTACCTCACTGACTATCACTAGCGAAACTTATTCTTGAGGCTGCATTGCCTCTAACAACAGAACTTATCCGTCGAGGAGTATGTCGCCGAATTCGAGCAGCTCTCACTTAAATGTGAGTTGAATGAGCCTATGGACAACACGATAGCTTGGTTCTTGTAGGGATTACAGCCTTCGATCACCCATATTGTCCTATTACAACCCCATTGGACGTTGCAAGATGCCAACAATTTGGCTCTGCAGGTTGAAAAATAACAAAAATCATCCAAGAATGTGTCGTTCAAATTCAAAGAAACTATAGGGGAGAAATCCACGCCATTCCAGAGGGGGGGAACTTCAGCCATGTTGAATCCAATAATTAGGTTGTTAAGCCTAAGTAAATGTCCCACGGCTACCAAGAGGGGGGTGAATTGGTAGTTTTAAAAATTTTAAACCCTCTTAATGATAAAGTTAAACCGAAATAAAATTTTCTTTTAAAGTTTGTAGAAAAATGTTTTTCAACCACAGAGTTGTTAAAACTGAAATTTAAAGTGCGGAAACGTAAAAGCAATAAAGTAAATGACACCAGATTTATAGTGGTTCGGTCTATAACCAGACCTACATCCACTCCTCAGAGGCACCCTCTGAGTATTGCACTAATACCACAAAGTGACTCTCCTTTAGCACCCACAGCAAGGCGGAGAAGCCTGTACAAAACACTCTTTTCACCACTACCCGGTGCGGCAGAGAACCGTCGTCCTTTTACACAATCCACAGTGCTGGCAGAGAACTGTCGTCCTTTTACACTCTCCTAGTGTGGGTAGAGAACCCTACGGCTGTTCACACTCTCCAAGTGTAGGCAGAGAACCTTCGTCCTTTTACACTCTCCTAGTGTGGGCAGAGAACCCTTCGTCTGTTCACACTTTCCAAGTGTCGGCAGAGAACCGGATCTCCTTGACTGATCTTCTCACAAGAATCTAGAAGGAAGAAGGAAAAGAGTGAAGAAATCCAATTTCACAAGTAGAGACTCTTACCTTAGTAATCCAAATGAAGCCTTCTCGCTCCAGTGGTAGGAATCCTCCTTTGAATGCTCTCTTCCACTCTCTCCTTGGCTATTCTCTCAAGATGCACGAAGATCAAATGACAAAAAAATTGGGTGGCAGTCTAATTTGGACTATTTATACAAAAGACATGAAAAATCGCCCAAAAACTGTAAGTTTTCAATTCTGTACGCAGTGGATCGTCCTGTACGATCCTGGATCGTCCTAGACGATTTTACTTAAACGGTCTGAAACGACCCAATTTGTATATGTGTACGAAATGACTTCGTACAGCTGATCGTCCTGTACGAACTAGGTTCGTCCAGTACGAACGGTTATTACAAGGTCGGTTCTAGAAACTGCTGAAAACTGTTCTAAGTCGGTTCATCGTTTGGACGAAAATATGTTCGTGTGGACGAAAATTTTCCAGAGAGCCGATCGTCCTGGACGATTATTTATTTCGTCTGGACGAAAATTTTCTAGAGCACCAATCGCCGCGAACGATAATTTGTTTTCGTCTGGACGAAAATTTTCCAGAGAGCTGATCGTCCGGTATGATATTTATTTTCGTCTGGACGAAAATTTTTCAGAGGACTGGTCGCCTCGTACGATGATAAAATTCGTCTGGACGAAAATTTTACAGAGAACCCATCGTCCAGGACGATAATAAAATTCGTCCTGGACGAATAGGACTTAGAAAAATTTTTCAAACAAGTTCCTATTCGTTCCAAGTGCTCTATAGGAGATAACTAACAGATCGTCCAGTACGATAAATATCATCCTGTACGATAAGTATAGAATTTTAAGATCTCCTTATTTGTGTGTGTGAGATTTTATTCACTCAATTACAATCACTCCCTTTCAAAATTAATTCAAAGAAAAGGCAAACTTCAAATAAACAAAATATCTCATGTTGAATTTGATTTGAAGTTTTCGTAGTCTGGAGTCTGATTTTCCTGAAATGTTAGTACACACAAGAGAAAATGCAAATCTTCTAAAATTGTTAGGAGATAACTATACATCTGAACAATAATGTTTGGAATCATCAAAACTACATAAGTTGCACAAATATAAATCATTCAAATAGCAACTATTCAAACAATCTCCCCCTTTTTGATGATGGCAAAACAATTATTATTTGTAAGGTTTCAAGTTAAACAATTTTCCTATCTCCTAAACTCCCCCTGAATTGATGAGACATTAAAATAAGGAGGCATTAAAGAATAATATTTTTTTTAAAGTTTTTAACACAAACAAAAATCTTGCAAACAGAAATAAAAAATAGATAACAAAAAATAAAATACACAAACACAATACTACAATAATTTAAATACAATAATTTCTCCCCCTTTTTGACAGCAACAAAAAGTGAAGAAGAAAAAGATAAGAAATATAAATAATTATATGAAATTCATTTTTAAAATTTAATCTAAATTGTGATTTGACATAGGGTATGCAATTTTAAACTAAAGATATTAGGTGAATCATAGAAATTCATAAAATTTAAGATATGATATAACATTATAAGTAAGAAGAATTTATCAAAGACATGATTCAATTTAGACATTTGACTATTGAAGATCATTACAAGAGAGATGAAAACAAAATTCTATATTTCAAAGTTCAATATAATATAAATGAACATAAGATCAATTTGAATTAAGAGATTGAATGAATTTGGAAAGAAGAGAATTACCTCATGTGGCGCTTTGCGCATCTTTTCAAAGTTTTGGAGCACATTTTTGTGTATTTTTCTTTGGTTGGGCTTTTTTTGTGCCTCTTTTTCACTTTGTAAATTTTTGCGAATTCCTTTTGATTTTTGTACATTTGTACAATGTTCAAGAGTAATTTGACCAATTCTTTCCAAAATCTATAATCTAAAATTTCAAATATTTCTAGGTGCATAAATATCATTTGAGCATAGAAATACAAAATAAGAAAACATCAATTGCAATAATAATATTAACTTTTATGTAGTCTAAATGAATAGACATGAATTTAAAAGTTCTAATTACAACAAGTTATAAACAAATTATAAATTTAGAAAGTCTAGATTTTCTAATATAGATAATCTCAAATTACAATCGAATTTAAGCACTATGTAGATTAAATAATACTAATGAAATTCACAAACATTAACCACATTTCAAAACAAATCTAATAGAAATAAACTTTCATTAAAATTAAAGGAACGGATTACACATAAAAAAAATACATTGAACTTAAAAAACATAAAAACAATCACAATAACACAGATAAGATAAAAACAAAACAAAAAAAATACAACAGACACACATAAAAAACAATTCTACTGTTCTGGAGGAGGAGGAGGAATGCCGCCAAAGAGATTGAAGTAGGAGGCCATCAACATGACATTGGTATTAATTTCATGAACTTCATCTTTAATGTTACCAATGTCTTGTTGCTGCTGCGTAAGTTGAGCATCAAATTGATCAAATATTTGATCAATGTGAGTCTCTAGTCTATCAAATCTCTCAATCAGATTCTAGTAATCTGATTGAGAAGCAGAAGCTTGCACTACTTCTTCTTCTTCTTCTGAAGCACTAGCATGTGCTTTTTCTTTTTCCTCCTTGAAGAGCAATCTGAATGATGCATTATTATAGTAAACTGGCTCTTCATATTCTTCATCAGGATGCACTATATTGTACTTCTTCTCCAAAATATAAGTAATTAAGTGCCCTAATGAAATGTTCTTCTTCCTCTTCTGATCAGCATGTCCTATTTCTGAAAGCCCATAGATATGATCTATGATGAGTTGGGCTTCATCAATAGGATGTCTTTTCATGATTAAAAAAGTTAGACAAGAAAGGAGAGGAGTAATGTTAATTCTATCACCAGCTTTAGGAATAATTGAGGATCTAAGGATATGCTGGATGATTCGGGCATCTTGGGTCATACCGGAGACTCTAGCAACATGATTGTCAATCGCATTTTCTCTAATTACCCTATTGATTTGAAACCATTTAAAGGAGGTTTCTGACATTAGGGTGTGGGCTCTATATCCCTCAGTTCTTAAGTTTAAAAATGCACCAAGGTCGTGCTTGGTGATCTCAACTTTTTTCTTAAAAATAAAAGAACTAATGATAGAGTGATCAGATTTGAAACTCATGTTGGCTAGAAAGTAGTGGTAGGTTTGCTTATTGTAGAAGTGGGCGAGAGAAAGAATGAACTGAAATTGGGTTGACGCGAAGAGGTGCAATACCCGAAATTTCAACTCTGTTTGGATAAGAATGCGAGAAGGAGTGATTTTTGCAGATGCAAAACGAGGAAAAGATTCCTCATTTGCCTTGAAAAGAAAGTTGTCTGGGGCATTCCTATTTGGTTTCCTCACCAAAACCTTTTGTCTTTTGCTAGAGGAGGCCATTGTTGATTTGATGTAGAAAGGGATTGACAAAGAAGTTTGAAAGTGTGATTGTCAAGTTTGAAAGCCTTCATATTTAAAGAAAAACGATATGTTCTTCCTGGACAAAAATATTCGTCCTGGACGAAAAATAATCGTTCGTCTGGACGAAGTAATTTCGTACAGACGATCCAATTCGTCCAAAATGTAACGGCTTTTCGTATTCAACACAACTTACGATGCGTCCCTTCGTACAGGCTTTTTGACTTGACCGATCGTACAGACGAAAAAATTTCGTACAAACGATCAAAAAGTGAATCGTTTTAATGACTCTTGAAAACCGTCCCCTACAATGAACCGACACATGTTCGTACAGACGAACAAATTTTGTACAGACGAAGTTCGTACTAAAAACTGTCTTATCCACTCAACCGCTGCATTCAATCGTCCCGACGTTTGAGAGAAAAAAAAATTCGTCCTGGACGATTAAATATCGTACAGACGATCTAATTAAAAACTGCTCTCAAAACGGTTTAAATTCGCGCAAACTGTTCCTTCACACATCGTCCCGTACGAAAACAATTTCGTCCTGGACGATGTCCTCCAAAAAAAATTTAATTTTGATTTTTTAAATTAACAAAAACATTCAAAAAACACAGAAAACATAAAACAAAATCATAAATCTAAAAACAATTCATTCAAAAAACACACAAAATTCACAAAATCACAAAAACAAAACAAAACACAACAAGTATCAATGTTGCAAAGACATTTTGGTTAAGCATTCAAATCAATAACACCAAGCCTTGTTCTTAAAGTACTGAAGGTATCAAAGGCTAAAGGTTTTGTAAAAATGTCTGCAAGTTGATTTTCAGTTGAAACATGTATGAGTTCAATTTCTCCTTTGGATACATGATCCCTTATGAAATGATGCCTTATATCAATGTGTTTGGTTCTAGAATGTTGAATAGGATTTTTGGAAATGCAAATAGCACTAGTATTGTCACAATAAATTGGAATAGTGCCTATAGTTAATCCTAAGTCAATCAACTGTTGTTTTAACCAAAGTACTTGTGCCACACAACTTCCTAATGCAATGTATTCTGCTTCTGCAGTAGATAGTGCCACTGAATTTTGTTTTCTACTAGACCATGAAACTAATGAATTTCCAATGAATTGACATGTTCCAGAAGTGCTTTTCCTATCCACTCTACAGCCTGCAAAGTCAGAATCTGAGTAACCAATAATTTCAAATGAAGAGCTAAACTTAGGATACC
This sequence comes from Dendrobium huoshanense, assembly GCA_016618105.1. Classification (NCBI taxonomy): domain Eukaryota; kingdom Viridiplantae; phylum Streptophyta; class Magnoliopsida; order Asparagales; family Orchidaceae; genus Dendrobium; species Dendrobium huoshanense. Next base: position 13,953,191 of record CM028351.1, read on the forward strand.
AAATTCCTAAGTTTTGAGTTCCTAGTAGATATCTTAAAATCCTTTTCACTGCTGTCAAATGTGATTCTTTTGGATCTGATTGAAATCTAGCACATAAGCAAACACTAAACATAATATCTGGTCGGCTAGCAGTCAAGTAAAGTAAAGATCCAATTATCCCTCTAAATTTCTTTTGATCAACAGATTTTCCCTTAAGGTCTTTATCCAACTGAACTGAAGAACTCATTGGTGTACTAACAGGTTTAGCATTGTCCATTTCATATTTTTTGAGGATGTCCTTAATATATTTGGTTTGACTAAGAAAAGTACCTTCCTCAAGTTGCTTAATGCTAAATCCTAGAAAGTAATTTAAATCTCCCATTAGACTCATTTCAAATTCACTACTCATTGTTTTAGAAAAATCATCACAAAGATGTTTATTTGAAGATCCAAAGATGATGTCATCCACATAAATTTGAACAATAAGTATATCCTTTCCAATTTTCTTAAAAAGAGAGTTGTATCCACACTTCCTTTTTCAAAAGATCTTTCAAGTAGGAAGGTGCTTAACCTCTCATACCAAGCCCTAGGTGCCTGTTTCAATCCATATAATGCCTTTTTTAATTTGAAAACATGATTTGGAAATTTAGAATTTTCAAAACCTGGAGGTTGTTCTACAAAAACATCTTCCTCAATTACCCCATTTAAAAAGGCACTTTTGACATCCATTTGAAATAATTTAAAACCTTTAAAACAGGCAAAGGCTAGTAAAACCCTAATTGCTTCAAGTCTAGCTACAGGGGCAAAAGTTTCCTCAAAATCAATTCCTTCAATTTGATTATACCCCTTAGCTACTAATCTAGCCTTATTTCTAATGACTACTCCTGAGTCATTCATTTTATTTTTGAACACCCACTTGGTTCCAACAACACTTTGATCTTTTGGCCTTGTAGTTAGTTCCCAAACTTTATTTCTTACAAATTGATTTAACTCTTCTTGCATGGCCAATATCCAAAATTCATCTGAAAGTGCTTGATCAATGTTAGTGGGTTCAATAGTTGAAATAAAGGCTGAATGATTGACTTCCTTGTTTAATCCACGCCTAGTTCTAACACCCTCACTTGGTTCACCTATAATCAATTCCTTTGGATGGTTTTTAGAAAATCTCAAATCTCTAGGCAAAGGGTCTTCTCTTTCTAAATTCTTCTTCCACATTTTCTTCCAAATTTAATCTATCAATCTTTTGGGAGTTTTCTTCAATTTCTTCTTCAACAACTTTTGGCTCTTCCATGTTTCCATTTTCATCAAAAACAACATGTGTGGTTTCTTCAATGACTAAAGTTCTTTTGTTGAATACTCTATAAGATTTTCAACACTTGAATATCCAACAAAAATTCCTTCATCTGATTTTGGATCAAATTTTCCTAAGGCAGATTTTCCATTATTATGTATGAACACCTTGCAACCAAATACATGCAAATGAGACAAATTTGGTGTTCTTCCTTTTAGCAACTCATAGGGTGTTTTATTCAAATTTGATCTCACATTCACCCTATTCAAAACATAGCATGCAGTGCTAACCGCCTCAGCCCAAAAATATCTAGGAAGTGAGTATTCTGCTAACATTGCTCGGGCGGCTTCTATTAATGTTCTGTTCTTTCTTTCAACTACTCCATTTTGTTGAGGAGTTCTAGGTGCAGAAAAATTGTGATCAATCCCTTTTCTTTACAGAAATCTTCAAATCTTTCATTTTCAAATTCTCCTCCATGATCACTTTGTATAGAAATTATTTCACATCCTAGTTTTCTTTGTATCCAAGTTGAAAAATTTTTGAATTTCTCAAATGATTCACTCTTATGAAAAAGAAATTTAACCCAGGTGAATCTTGAAAAATCATCTACTATAACAAATCCATATATCTTTCCTCCTAGACTTACCGTGCTTACAGGTCCAAAAAGATCCATGTGAAGAATTTTTAATGGTTTACTGGTCCTAAGATCTTTATTGGACTTAAAAGAGGACTTCACTTGTTTTCCTAGTTGACATGCATCACACAGATGGTCCTTAGTAAAGTCTAGTTTAGGTATTCCTCTCACCAAATTCTTTTGGGTAATTTTTCTAAGATTTTTCATACTAGAATGACAAAGTCTCCTATGCCAAAGCCATGATTCATCAGAAACAGTTTTCAAACAAAAAGTAGTAGGAGATTGAATACAATTTAAATCTAGCATGTAGACATTGTTCACACTTTTTCCATTTAAAACAATTTTCCCATTTAGGCTAATTATGCAGCTAGTAGGTAAAAATTTTACATTATAGCCCTTATCACATAGCTGACTTATGCTAAGCAAATTATGTTTTAAGCCTTCAACTAATAAAACATTGTCTATGAAAAAGTTTTTCAAATTTCCAATCATACCTGATCCAACCACTTTCTTTGTGGTATTATCTCCAAGTGTAACCTTGCCTCCACTCCTGGCTTCCAGCGTTATGAATTGAGCAGTATCTCCAGTCATGTGCTTAGAACATCCGCTGTCCAGGTACCATATACTCTCACGAGGTCTTGTGTGAGAGTATTCCTGCAAATTCTCAAATGTTAGACCTGGGAACCCAAACTAGTTTGGGTTCACCTTTATGAAATTTATAATCAGATGCATGTGTGATATGTCTAGGTTTATGCATCTTAGTTCTCCACACCAAATTAGGTTTCATCTTTAAAGTGCAGGTGTGAGATATATGTCCCAAAAATCCACAATTGTTACATTTAACATTAGGAAAAATATTCCTATGTTTTCTTTCATATGATTGTCTTCTAAGGGATTTCATGAATTTAGGATAATATTTAGGATTTGTAAAATCTTTAAGTTTAGGGGGGTTCCTATTATCCTCGAGAGCTCTTATAGTAAGTTTGTAAAATGAATTCATATCCTCCAAGATTCGATTTGTATAATTGATTCTATATGTCTTGCTCTCAGATTCATCCTTAAATTTCTTAAATTCTTTTTCAAGTTCAGCATAGGATGATTTTAAATTCTCAAAATTTTTATTCAAGTTATCATATTCATCAAGTAGTTTCATGTGGTTGCTATCAATTAAAGCATGATCTTTCCTAAGGATTTCGTGTTCCTTATTAAGCTCTTCCAGTTCTATAACTAAACTAGCATGCATCTTTTTCGTTTTCCTATATGCATCATGCATGTGTTCAGAAACTTCAAACAATTCATTATAAGTTAAATCACATACCTCTTCTTGATCTGATTGTTCAGATTTATCTGCCATCAAGCAAAGGTTGGTGACTTCTTCTTCTTTTTTAGTCTCAGATGAGTCTGAAGCTGAGTCCGCCCAAAAAGCCTTTTGAAACTTCTTCTTGCCCTTCTTTACCATTGGTTTCTCCTCTACCTTCTCCTTGCTAGGAGTGGCTTTGAGTTTTGGACAATCAGTCTTTATATGACCTGGTTTCCTGCATTCATAATAAATCACTTCATTAGAAACCTTGGCATTTCTGTTATACTTACCTCTATTCCATTGCTGGCATCTCTTCTGCTTCCTCTTTAAAAAGCTTCTGAATTGTCTAGTCATCAGTGCAATATCGTCTTCATCCTCAGGTTGTGAGTGTTCACTTTCTGACTCTTCCACATTTAGTGCAATATTCTTGTCCTTTCTTGGTTCACCTGCATCAATCTTTCTTTGACTTACTCCTTGCTCGTAAGCAATGAGTGAACCAAGAAGATTGTCAATTGAATAAATGTTCAGATCTTTAGACTCTGTAATTGCAGTAATTTTAGCATCATATGCAGTAGGTAAACAACGAAGAATCTTATTAACCATTTCAGCATTTGTTAATTCCCTACCAAGTGCATGCAAAGAGGTGACAATTTGAGTGAATCTTGTGTACATGTCAGATATAGATTCATTAGGTTTCATGCGAAATTATTCGTAGTCATGTAACAAGATATTGAGTCTTGATTGCTTAACCTCATTTGTCCCTTCATAAGTAATACAAAGTCTATCTCATATGTCTTTTCCGCTTTTACAAGTGGAAACTCGCATGTAGTCTTCAGATTTTAAAGCACAAAAGAAACTATTTAAACATTTCGCATTTAATTGTGCTAAGTCACGTTCTTCTATAGTCCAATCTGCATAAGGTGTTTCTACCCTAATTCCATCAACTAATCTAGTTGGTTTTGTGTAACCTTCCTGGACTAGCATCCACATGTGATAATCAAGTGACTGTAAGAAAGTAGACATGCGTGTTTTCCAAAAATCAAAAGGAATATTGTCAAACAGTGGAGGTCTAGTGATAGAGTAACCCTCAGGTGTGTTTCGGTTTCCAAATGTAGCCATCTACGTTAATCAAAAAGTAGTTCAAACTTATGATTTTGAAACAATGCTCTGATACCACTTGTTGAATCCAGTAATTAGGTTGTTAAGCCTAAGTAAATGTCCCACGGCTACCAAGAGGGGGGTGAATTGATAGTTTTAAAAATTTTAAACCCTCTTAATGATAAAGTTAAACCGAAATAAAATTTTCTTTTAAAGTTTGTAGAAAAATGTTTTTCAACCACAGAGTTGTTAAAACTGAAATTTAAAGTGCGGAAACGTAAAAGCAATAAAGTAAATGTCACCAGATTTATAGTGGTTCGGTCTATAACCAGACCTACATCCACTCCTCAGAGGCACCCTCTGAGTATTGCACTAATACCACAAAGTGACTCTCCTTTAGCACCCACAGCAAGGCGGAGAAGCATGTACAAAACACTCTTTTCACCACTACCCGGTGCGGCAGAGAACCGTCGTCCTTTTACACAATCCACAGTGCTGGCAGAGAACCGTCGTCCTTTTACACTCTCCTAGTGTGGGTAGAGAACCCTACGGCTGTTCACACTCTCCAAGGGTAGGCAGAGAACCTTCGTCCTTTTACACTCTCCTAGTGTGGGCAGAGAACCCTTCGTCTGTTCACACTTTCCAAGTGTCGGCAGAGAACCGGATCTCCTTGACTGATCTTCTCACAAGAATCTAGAAGGAAGAAGGAAAAGAGTGAAGAAATCCAATTTCACAAGTAGAGACTCTTACCTTAGTAATCCAAATGAAGCCTTCTCGCTCCAGTGGTAGGAATCCTCCTTTGAATGCTCTCTTCCACTCTCTCCTTGGCTATTCTCTCAAGAGGCACGAAGATCAAATGACAAAAAGATTGGGTGGCAGTCTAATTTGGACTATTTATACAAAAGACATGAAAAACCGCCCAAAAACTGTAAGTTTTCAATTCTGTACGCAGTGGATCGTCCTGTACGATCCTGGATCGTCCTGGGCGATTTTACTTAAACGATCTGAAACGACCCAATTTGTATATGTGTACAAAATGACTTCGTACAGCTGATCGTCCTGTACGAACTAGGTTCATCCAGTACGAACGGTTATTACAAGGTCGGTTCTAGAAACTGCTGAAAACTTTTCTAAGTCGGTTCATCGTTTGGACGAAAATATGTTCGTCTGGACGAAAATTTTCCAGAGAGCCGATCGTCCTGGACGATTATTTATTTCGTCTGGACGAAAATTTTCCAGAGCACCAATCGCCGCGGACGATAATTTGTTTTCGTCTGGACAAAAATTTTCCAGAGAGCTGATCGTCCGGTACGATATTTATTTTCGTCTGGATGAAAATTTTCTAGAGGACTGGTCGCCTCGTACGATGATAAAATTCATCTGGACGAAAATTTTACAGAGAACCCATCGTCCGGGACGATAATAAAATTTGTCCTTGATGAATAGGACTTAGAAAAATTTTTCAAACAAGTTCCTATTCGTTCCAAGTGCTCTATAGGAGATAACTGACAGATCGTCCAGTACGATAAATATCGTCCTGTACGATAAGTATAGAATTTTAAGATCTCCTTATTTGTGTGTGTGAGATTTTATTCACTCAATTACAATCACTCCCTTTCAAAATTAATTCAAAGAAAAGGCAAACTTCAAATAAACAAAATATCTCATGTTGAATTTGATTTGAAGTTTTCGTAGTCTGGAGTCTGATTTTCCTGAAATGTTAGTACACACAAGAGAAAATGCAAATCTTCTAAAATTGTTAGGAGATAACTATACATCTGAACAATAATGTTTGGAATCATCAAAACTACATAAGTTGCACAAATATAAATCATTCAAATAGCAACTATTCAAACAAGCCACACCAGAAAAATCTCTGGGATCGTCAGACAAGTCTTCGGGGCGACCGTGGAATCCTTCCGCGGCCTCAAGTGGTACTCCGGCTCGAAAGTGTTTCAAGTGTCAAGGCTTTGGTCACATTGCCTCCTATTGCCCCACCCGGAGAATTGTGACTATTATGGAAGAGGAACCGGACCTGGGGGAAGAATGTTTAACGGAAAACATTGCTGATCATGAGCCCATGAACCGCCCCACTGTCATTGAAGCTGACGAGGGCAATTTGCTGGTACTCCGACGTTTATTGAACAGTCACAAGGAAGAACCAGAACAACGACATAATCTTTTTCGCATGAGGTGCACCATCAATAATCATGTATGTCAAGTAATTGTGGACAGCGGTAGCTGCGAGAACATTGCCTCGTGTGCATTAGTTGAAAAACTACAGCTGCCCACTATTAATCACCCTCAACCATGTGCACTGTCGTGGATACAGAAGGGTAACACGATCGAAGTTACTAAGCGCTGCCTTGTCCATTTTTCTATTGGCAAGTTCAAGGATCAAGCTTGGTGTGATGTTCTGCCGATGGATGCCTGCCATTTGCTACTAGGGCGTCCCTGGCAATTTGATAGGAAGATTGTCCACAATGGCTTCGCTAATACTTATACCCTCACACAAGGGACAGAAACCATTGTGCTGATGCCAACCAAATTCACGCCAGAAGAAGTGGGGAACGCTCAACTAATGGTGAGCCAAGCCGAATGTAGGATGGCTCTGCAACAAGCGAAGGGATGATACCTGGTGCTGGTCAAGGAAGCTACTACGGAAACAATTCTTCTGCCTCCAGAATTGCAGCCATTGCTTAATGAATACAAGGAGGTATGGGCGGAAGAGCTGCCGGCCGGATTACCCCAAATGCGAGAAGTTTAGCATGCCATCGATCTCCTACCTAGGGTCTCGCTGCCCAACCGTCCTCCATACTGGCTACGACCCGACGAACACATGGAATTGAGAAGACAGATCGAGGACTTATTGGCCAGAGGCTACATTCGTCCTAGTACCAGCCCTTACGCTGTTCCGACATTACTAGTGCCCAAGAAAGACGGAACGTATCGGATGTGTGTGGATAGTTGAGCGATCAATAAGATCACAGTGCGGTACAGGTTCCCAATCCCACGCATCAACGATCTCTTCGATCAGCTGCAAGGAGCAACCATCTTCTCCAAATTGGACTTAAGAAGCGGCTACCATCAGATCCGCGTACGAGAGGGCGATGAATGGAAAACCGCCTTCAAGGTTTGCGACGGGCTCTACGAATGGCTGGTCATGCCCTTTGGGCTGTCCAATGTGCCGAGCACATTTATGCAACTCATGAATCAAATCTTCCAGCCATTGCTTAGCCAATGCGTGATCGTCTATTTCGACGATATCTTGATATATAGCCTGGACCTACCATCCCACTTGCAACATTTGAAGCAAGTTTTACATATATTAAGAGAACAGTGGCTTTACTTCCATCTCAGGAAGTGCCACTTCTTGGATCCCAAGATTCAATTCCTGGGGTCATCCTCTCGGCGGAAGGCATTGAAGTAGACCCAGAGAAAACTAGAGCCATACTTACATGGCCCGTCCCTTGTTCGTTCACAGACGTGAGAAGATTTCACGGACTCACCTCTTTCTATTGCCAGTTTATTTCCAACTTCAGCACCATTGCCACTCCCCTCACGGAATTGCTAAAGTCTAGTACATTCAGTTGGACCTCAAAGGCGCAGCTTAATTTTGAAGAATTAAGGCAGAAGATGACCTCAACGCCCGTTTTACAGCTTCCTGATTTCAGCAAATTGTTTCAAGTTGGGTGTGACGCTTATAACGTGGGCATAGGAGTGGTCCTAAGCCAAGAGGGGAAACCAATCACCTATTTCAGCGAAAAACTGAATGAGGTGCGGCAGCAATACTCCACGTACGATAAGGAGTTCTACGCGATCGTTCGAGCCTTACACCACTGGAGCCACTACCTCTTGTGTAAAGAATTCATTCTGTTCACTGATCAAGCATCTTTGAAATTTTTGGATAGTCAAAAAATATTGCGAGGAAGGCATGCTACATGGTCCGAGTTCTTATCTGCATTTCAGTTTGTCCTCAAACATAAGGTGGGAAAAGATAATCAGGTGGCCGACGCTCTTAGTCGGCGTTATGTGCTACTACAGACGGTACATGCCAAATTAGTAGGCTTTAACGCTATCAAAGAAATGTACGCAGCTGATCTGGACTTTGGAGTTATATGGAGGAATTACCAGAAAGCTCCCTACCAACTGTTTCATATCAATGATGACTTCTTGTTCCACAACACTAGTGTCTGTATTCCCAATTGTTCCTTGCGGTTGGCCCTGATTGCTGAATGCCACGATGGAGGAAAGTCTGGCCATTTTGGCCGAGATAAAACTCTGTCCATCACCCGCGAAAAATTCTTCTGGCCAACCATCAAGAGGGACGTTACTCGGTATACTCGAAGCTGCCAAATCTGCAAAAAGGCAAAAACATCCCTTACCAATGCAGGATTGTATACTCCGTTGCCTATTCCGGTGCGGCCCTGAGATGATGTCAGTATGGACTTCGTCGTGGGATTGCCGCGAACTCAGCGGAACAAAGACCCCGTCATGGTCGTGGTTGATAGGTTTTCCAAGATGGCCCATTTTGTTGCTTGTCAAAGGACCTTGGATGCTACACATATCAGTGATCTCTATTTTAAAGAGACCGTTCGCCTCCACGATATACCGTGAACCATCATCTCCGATCGAGACGTTAAGTTTCTCAATCACTTCTAGCGAACTTTGTGGGGGAAGTTGGGAACTCGACTTCAGTTTATCTTGGCGGCGCATCCGCAGACAGACGGACAGACCGAAACTGTTAATCAGAGTTTAGGCAATTTGCTTTGGTGTTTTGTAGGGAAGAATTTGAAGCAATGGGACCTCATTCTCCCTCAAATCAAATTTGCATTCAACCGATCGATGAACCAGACCACTGGCCATAGTCCATTTGAGATCGTTTATGGTAATAATCCGCTTACATCTCTTGATTTGCTTCCTGCATTATCAATGTCTGCTTGTAGCAAGGACGGAGAGCGACGCAGTGAAGAGATTAAGACGCTACTCCAACAAGTAAGGGAAAAGATTGCTCAACAGAACACTAAATATCAAAGCCAAGCCAACAAACATCGAAGATCAGTTGTCTTCTAGGTCGGGGATATGGTCTGGATCAAGCTGAGGAAGGAGTGATTTCCACCCGGACCGTTCCGAGTGCTCAGAAGGATCAATTACAATGCATATGAAATCAAACTTCCGGGCGACAATAACGTATCTGCAGTCTTCAATGTAGCTGATCTCACTCCCCAATTTGATATAGAAGACACCCTTCCCACCCCTGGTGAATGACGCAGGAGCTTATGGTTAAATGGCCCATTTATCTTACAAAGTTAGGTGTAGCTATTTTCCTGTAGCATTTTATTTTTCCAATGTATTAGCTCTATTATAAATAGTGTACATTGATGAAAATAACGGAGGTGATCATTTTTGTCCAGAAATCAGTCTTGTGTTGTTTTCAAGTTTCCCTTATTTTCTTTTTCTGCCATTTGGCTTTGTTCCTTGAATCGCAGGCGCCAGAGTTGGGAGGAAAGCAGATGCCCGTGCGACTGAGCTGGAGATTTCAGACGGCCACCCCTTTCGTCATATAGAGGCGGTGTCAGGCTACATATAGAAGAAATAAAATATGGGCTACATGAAAACAAGTGGCTTTATAAAACTCAATGGTTTGGTGAAAACTCAATGGTATGGTGAGTTACCAACTATTGAGAGAGCTCAAGAGGGGGGGCAACTAGGTGTAAGGTGAGTCCTAAGAGGAGTAATTAAAACCCATAGTCTATGGGTCATATCATAAGGGCGATGAATAATATATGAGGCTTGACATTACTCTTATGAGCTGCTAGTGGATATGATGGGTTTCTAAGTTTTGAAGTGTTTGTGGCTGAATGTGTAAGTGATCTTTGTGGTAGATACTTTCCTATAAGAAGTTTAGTGAGCTCAAAGAGTAAGAGCACAACTAAAATGAGCGATGATCCGCTTGCCTAGCGAGAAACCTCCTGGACAGCCATTGTAGCGGGATCTTTTGGATGGATGCTAGCGAGTGACGGTCTCTCCTAAGGTGAGCTCCTCACGTAACTGTGAGCAATCCCTTTATGGCATTTGCTCTTTACAAAGAATGTCCTTGTCACGACCTAATCACTACTTATGAAACACCTTAGAAGGTATATATATATATATATATATATATATATATATATATATATATATATATATATATATATATATATATATATATATACACACACAAAAATCAGTTCATAAACATTAATAACAATGCAATAATTTATTTAAAATTTATGGAATAAAATTTAGGATCATTCGAACTATGATTTGAGCAAACATATAGTAAAATTGAACTTCTTGACTCGACATTATAGGAAAATGCACTATTACTAGACGACAAAATCCACCGGTAAAACTAGAAATTTGCCAAAATTTTCCTTGTTTCGGCGAATTTTCAAAGAAAGAAGCTCTGATGGTAATTCACACGTCGGAAAATCTAAACCGACTAAAAATTTCCACTGTAAATGTTTATGGCGGTGTTTCCGGTGGCATTCTGATGCAAAAATTATGGGAAACTAGCATCTAATGAGAAGAAAAATGGCGAAGGGGTTGAAATAGGGCTCTTTCTATCAAGTTTTTTGGTGAATTATCCATCACCCATATTACTGGAGGCTAATACACTGGTAACTATTCGTCTAGTTTAGTTTAAGTAACCGACGTAATATTCGCTAGTAATAAATGGCAGAAATTGCACTTAAAGGTTTTTAAATACCGGCACTACGGGAAAACACGCGATTACCATCAGAATTTCAGGCCGATATTTTTGCGCCGGTAAGCACGACGCAGGTAACGGTGCATTATTGCGCTGGAAAATCTACAATGGACTTTCCGGCGCAAACGATGCCGGAAAAGTTCCGGCGATATTTGCACCGGTATTTGCATCGGAATAAACCAATATCTCACTAATTCCATCGCACTTTACGGCAAAAAATCACCGGCGCCATTACCGGCGGATATGGCGCCGGGGTATTTAAACTCAATGAAACAAAACCGGTGCATGTTGCACCAGAAAAATCTCCGGCATTTGATCCGCCGGAAAATCCGCCGGAGAAAATCCTATTTTCCGAAACTGAGCCCCTCTGGCCCGTCACTTCTTTCCTTCCATTCTCTCACCTCACCCGTAGATCGCCGTCGCCCTCCGTCGCTCGCCCGTAGATCGCCGTCGCTCGCCCGTACAAAACCGTCGCCGACGGTCAGAGGAGTTTGCCGACGAGTCTCATTGCTTTTGTGGTCGCTTCACTGCCGACGGTCGTTCATCTTCGCCTACGAAAGTTTTTGTTTTTTCATTTCTTTTGACGAATTTTTTTCCTATTTCAGTTGGATTACATATATTAGGTTTAAGAACATATCTTTTTTGCTTTAGCCATGAATTTCTTTTTTGCTTTAGCCATGGATGTTCTTACCATACATTTGCAAGAGTATGTACCCGATTGTATGCTTTTTTGCTTTAGCCATCGATGTTCTTACCATACATTTCGAAGATAGATGGTCTTGATATCTCCAAGTGTTGATTTAGGTAGTGGGAAGGTAGTACTAGCCTATTGGAATGCTTAATCATATTGAGAATAAGTGTCTATTATGGAAACTATACATTTTTTTAGAATAAGTGTCTATTATGGACACTTATAGAGAGAGTAAGGAGGATCTACATATGTTGTGTTTAAACACATTGCATGCATGTGCATGCTTTGACCAAATATTTTCTATTTCAGTTGGATTACATCAAGGATCATAGCCTATATCTTTTTTTGTTTATCCATGGTGAAATATAGAGTGAATAAGAAGGATTTACATATGATACTTATTGAATTAGAAAAAAACATATGATAAAGTTCAAAGAGAAGTGCTATGGAGAGTTAATTTTAGAAAAGAAAGAATTTACATATGCTATGGAGAAGTGCTTTGGGAGATCAAGTCATTAATAAGAAAACATGTTATTAGTAGAATTCAAGTTGGTTGGTTAAAGTGGAGGAATACATCAAACCTATTGTGTGATAGAAAAGGACCACTCAAACTTAAGAGAAAATTCTATAAATGATGGTGAGACCTTCAATGCTTTATGTCACATAATGTTGGCCATTAAAAGAGAAGTAAAAAATTAAGTTGAGTATTGTAGAGATGAGGATGCTCAAGTGGCTGAGTGTCTTTACTCTTAGAGACAATGCTAAATGGAGACAATACTTCAGGCCTATTGTGTGATATATAGTGGAGGAATTCTTTAGGCCTATTATGTGATTGATATAAAATTATTGCAGAGATAAGGATGCTCATGTACGTGAATGAGTGTCTTTACTCTTAAAGACAATGCTAAATGATCATAATTTTCTACAAGCACCCTATCTTTTTACATCTCTATATAATCAGTTTTAGATCTACTTAAGTGCAATAATCCATTACTTATTTGCTCTTATATGTAGGTTATGGATATTATAAATCAAAGATGTTGGATGTATAACTGATTATCTCAATGTCGGAAGACATTAATAGATGAATTCATTAATGGGGTGAACTTTTTCATTCAGCAAGCGAAGCGACTACCCAGCTTTTTATCAGAAGGAAAGTTTCGATGTCCATGCTCTAAATACAAAAATCTAGTGCACCTAGAATCAGATGATGTAACTGTTGATCTGTATCGCAGAGGATTCATGCCACGGTATTGGTATTAGACTTGTCATGATGAGTATGAGCCACAATTTGATTATTAATGCGGTCCTTCTACAAGTAGAAATATTGCTGAGGCTGAAAATATCTGACCAAATCTTGAGGAATTAGTTCATGATGCAATTGGAATACAAATTGAACAAAATACAGAAGAGTTACTGAATACGGAGGCACAAAATTTTTATGATTTATTGCATGCTGCCCAGCAACCAATTTGGAAAGGGTGAACGACTCACTCAGAATTATCTGTTGCTGTGAAGATGTTAAGCATCAAGGCTGAATATAATGGTTCTCGTGAATGTTTTAATCAATTTATTGAGCTGCTTAAGGAAACCAATTCGACAGATAATTTAATTCCTACAGATCTATATCGGACAAAGAAGTTAGTTTCCAAACTTGGTTTGACATACATAAAGATATATTGTTGTGTGAATGGATGCATGTTATACTTTAAAGAAGATATCTCATAAATTGCATGCCATCATTGCAATGCACCAAGATTTAAACCAAAATCTAGAAATAGAAGGAAGTAGAAGGATGTGTCTGTTAGTAGGATGTTCTACTTTCCAATAATTTCGAGACTACAACTGCTATATGCATCCATGAGATCTGCTGCACATACGAGATGGCATAATAATCACATTCCATAAGAAGGTGTTATCACACATCCATCAGAAGCAGAGGCTTGGAGGCACTTTGATCGTACACATCCCACATTCGCGGTAGAACCAAGAAATGTCAGATTAGGTTTATGCGCAGATGGTTTTATTCCATTCAGTCAGTCGGTTACACTGTACTCAAGTTGGCCTGTGATACTCACTCCTTACAATCTTCCTCCAGAGCTATGTATGACTACACCTTATATGTTTCTGTCACTTATAATTCCAAGGCCACATAATCCAAAATTGAAGATTGACGTATTCTTACAACCTTTGATTGATGATTTAAGTTTATTATGTGAAGAGGAAGTAAGTACATATGATATCTCCACCAAACAGAATTTTATACTAAGAGCATCATTATTTTGGACAATTGGTGACTTTTCTGTACATGGTATACTCTCAGGTTGGAACACTTCAGGCAAGTTAGCTTGTCCATATTGTATGGAAAATACAAAATCATTCACTTTAAAGTATGGTAGGAAGAACACTTGGTTCGATTGTCATCGAAATGTTTTTGCCTCAAAGTCATCCTTTCAGACGAAATAAAGAAGTGTATACTAAAAATAAAATGGTGATGTTTCAGCCTCCTCCAAGATTCAGTAGTGAAGAAATTTTTAAAAGAGTAAGGTTTTTGCCCACCATAATGGAATCTCCAACATTAGCTGAGTTCAGATTGCCAGAATATGGTGTCAACCATAATTGGACCAAGAAAAGTATTTTTTGGTCGTTGCCATATTAGAGAACAAACTTGATTAGATATAATTTGGATGTTATGCATATAGAGATAAATGTTTTTGATAATACTTTCAATACAGTTATGGACATCAAAGAGAAATCGAAAGATAATATAAAAGTAATGATGGACTTAAAGGAGATTTGTAGAAGGAAAGGTTTGGAATTGAAGGATGGTGGAGCAGGAAAATTTCTCAAACCAAAAGCTCCATTCACATTAACTTTAGAGCAAAAATGAGCAATTTGTGAATGGGTGAAGACTCTACGAGTACATGATGGATATTCTTCCAATCTAAGCAGGTGTGTTGACATAAGATCAGGGAGATTATTCGGATTGAAAAGTCATGATTGTCACATCTTCATGCAATGTCTACTATCCACTGTTTTTAGTTATCTGCCAGATTAGATTTTAAAGCCCTTGATCGAGCTAAGTGTTTTCTTCAAAGACTTATGCTCTTCTAAATTAAATGTAGAGAATTTGATTTTTATGGAGCAGCAAATTCCATTCATTTTGTGTCAACTTGAGAAAATATTTCCTCCAGGCTTCTTTGACTCTATGGAGCATCTACATGTTCATTTATTATATGAGGCTATGGTTGGTGGACCTGTTCAGTATAGGTGGATGTATCCTTTTGAGAGATATTTAAATAAACTTAAGAAGACCGCTAAGAACAAATTACGACCCGAATGCTCTATCTGTGAAGCATATTTAACATACGATACAACTCAGTTTTGCTCGTATTATTTTGAAACAATGTCTCAATCAGGTGAAAGTTCAGCATATCAAAATGTTGGTAAATCCTCTAATATTTCTATATTCAGTGGAATTGGGGAACCTTTAGGGGCTAGCACAGTGCACTATTTAACCGATAAGGAGATGACAGTTATCACATTATATATTTTGCTTAATTATGATGAAGTTGAGCCGTATATCGAGTAAGTATGAGTTAAGTTATTTATATTTTTTGTTTTCTTTTAAAATTTGATCTAAACTCAAGATGTGAATTTGTAGGAGGTTCATTGATAGTCTTAGTACATCAGAAGAAGGAAAAGTCCAGAAGATAGTGGAAAAAGAATTCACTGCTTATTTTAAAAATACGGTATATTTTGAATAATTAATCTTACTTAATGAGTTATGTCTACAATTAATATTAATAACAATAACATCTTGTACATTTAAAGGTACACACTAAAAATAGTTCGCAGTGCTCAAGGTTATCTGAGTTAGCTTGGGGACCAAATTGTTGCAAATCAATTTTCATGGCTTATGTTTTGATGATTGACAAACACTATTTCTCTTGGACTGCTTGTTGCTTCTAATTTTTTAGGAATTGAAGATCGGATGAACAAGACAAAGCCAGTTCAGGATTACGTAGGTTTAGGGTTGAGTCAGACTGTACTTTTGTTTTTCACTTCTTGAGTCTACTTGTAATGGTCAAAGAGACTGATGCTAAGTAACCATTCACACACACACTTGAGAGACTTAGAATTTCTATTTTTACTCATATCGGCCAGGACGATTTTTCTTTATTGGCCTGGACGATCAGGCTTAAAACAGAAAGTCTAAATAATAATTCTTAATTAAGGCAGCCGTCATTAACATATCGGCCTGGACGATACGTGTATCAGCCAGGACGATAAGCTCAAAATAGAAAGAAGTTGCCACCATAGACAATTAAGGTATACTGTATTTTTAAATTATCGACCAGGATGATCATTGATCGGCCTGGGCGAAATTCTCAAATTATGCCTTAATTGATCAGGAAATCAATGGACTAATTAAGCATGATTGATACGATCATATCGTCCTGGACGATCACAGGATCGGCCAGGACGATCCAGTCAAAAACCTTAAGTTACTTCAGAACGATAAATATCGGCCAGCTCGTATCTAGAGCTATTCTTAGGACGCTTTTTTCATGATTTGAACTAATCGGCCAGGAAGATCGTGAGATCGGCCTGGACGATCAAGCCAATTTTCAATCGTCCAGTCTAGCATCTAGGGCGATGCTCTGGCCGATCTTCTGAGTTTTGTACTAATCGGTCAGGCCGATGTACATATCGGCTTGGACGATAAAGTCGGCAACTTGCAATTAATGATCTCCTTTGAAGATCTTCTATTTAAGAGCTCTTATTCAACATTTTTAAAGACCTTTTGACTTCTGCCTTGACCTGAGAAGACATTGAGGAGAGAAAGAGAGAGAGGGAGAGAGAGAGGATCTAGTGAGGGGGAGTTTGTGAGGGGATTCATAAGGGTTGCTTCAAAGATCGCTCTGCTTGTTCTTCATCTAGAGTTTCTCGTCCGTGGAAAGGTCGGTAGAGGTAAGAAGTTAGCTTTTGGTTGTGGTTCTCTGCCAGCTTCAGGAGGAAGCATAATGATGTAGGTTCTCTGCCTTGCCGGGGTGGCAAAAAGGAGGTTCTTGTGAGGGCTTCTTCGCCTAGCCGTGGGGGCTAAAGGAGAGTCACATTTTGTAGTGCAATACTTGGCAGGTGCCTCCAAGGAGTGGACGTAAGTCGAGTTGACCGAACCACTATAAATTTCTGTGTTCTTATTTTTTACTTCCACACTTTTAATTTCACATTTATTTTTATGGTGTGATTTTAGTTTATGCAATTTTTATTCTTTGTGAAAAGAAATTCTAAAATACCAATTCACCCCCCCCCCCCCCCTCTTGGTTAGCTTGGGCCATTTCTATAGAGCTTAACATCCCTAACGCACTTTCAAGTGGTATCAGAGCACTTTCTAGTGTCATCTGAGCACTTTCAAGTGGTATCAGAGCGGGATTCAAAAATTTAAGTTTGAAAATTTTTTGAATTTTATCCATGGCTAACCTTGGGAATCGTAACACTACGGAAGGGTATTCTATTACCCGACCTTCCTTATTCGATAACCTATCTTTTGACTTTTGGAAAACCCGCATGTCAACGTTTTTACAATCTACTGATTATCGCATGTGGATGCTTATTCAAGAAGGTTATTCTCCACCTTCTCGTAAAATTAATGGTGTTAAAATTGAATTTTATTTTACTGAATTGACTTTTAATGAATGAGATTTAGCTTAATTAAATGCAAAATATTTGAACTATTTTTTCTGTGCTTTAGAATCTGAGGATTATATGCGTGTCTCCACTTGCAAAACTAGTAAAGAGATTTGTGATAAATTGTGCATCACCTATGAAGGTACTAATGAGGTTAAACAATCCTGTTTAAACATTCTCTTGCATGACTACGAACTTTTTTGTATGAAACCTCATGAATCGATTTCTGACATGTACACTAGGTTTACTCGGATAGTTACTTCACTGCATGCACTAGGAAAAGAACTTTCGAACTATGAAAAAGTAAACAAGATTTTGAGATGCTTGTCTTTGTCATATGATGCTAAAATCACTGCAATCACTGAATCTAAGGATTTGAACACTTACTCTATTGATAACTTACTTGGCTCACTCATTGCTTATGAGCAAGAGGTGAATCAAAGAAATTTTGATGCAGGTGAGAAGAAAAAGGAGAAAATAATTGCACTGAAGGCGCACAAATCAGATTTTGAATCTTCCGGGTCTGAAAGCAATGAAGTTGCCTTCATCACTAGGCAATTCAAAAGCTTTCTAAGGAAGAAATAAAAGTTTTCTAAGGAAGAAACAAAAGCACCATCAAAATTGGAGAAAAGATAAGGATCATAAACATGTTAAATGATGCTCTGATGTTGTTTGTTTTTAATGCAGGAAACCTGGACATGTGAGAGCTGATTGCCCAACACTTCAAGATAACACAAGCAAGGAAAAGATTGAGGAAAAATCTAAGTTTAAGAAGGAGAAGAAGAGAATCCAAAAGGCATTCTAGGCAGAATCTGGTACTGATTCCTCTGAGACTGAACCAAAGGAAGAGACAACGAACCTGTGCTTAATAGGGGAAGATCATCTTGAGCAAAGTGATGAGGAAGAGGTATGTAAACCAACCTATGATGAATTGTTTGAAATTTGTGAAAAAATCCATGCATCATACAAAAAAACTTAAGAAAACACATGCTAGCTTAAAAGTAGAACTTTTGAATTTATAAAAAGAGCATGAAGTTTTTCTCAAAGATCATGCAACGATTGATTCAAATCACATGGCTCTTTTTGATGAATTTGATGATTTAAACAAAAAATATTTGGAATTAATTGATGAAAATAATGCATTAAAAGTTTCACACACCTCACTTAAATCTGATCTTAAGAAATCTAAAGAGAGTGTGAAAAATTTGAGGATTGAAAATGAAGTTTTAAAAAGCACTAATTTGAAGATCCAAAATGATTTAGAAGCATGTAAGAAAACTAGGATGACATCTACTTTTGATCAATTGCCAAAACCTAGGAAGAGGCATTATAACTCAAACCACTTAAGAAATCCCTTTCCTAGAGTTAGATGTTTTTCATGTGGCATGCTAGGACACATCTCACACACTTGCATCATTCACCGTAGTACACATTGGGTGTGGAGACCTAAGATGCATAATTCACAACATACCTTACCTGCATTGCATTCTACTTTTCCTAAAAAGGAGCCCAAATCTATTTGGGTTCCTAAATTTGACTTTTGTTGAGTTTTGTAGGAGTGCTCTCACCAAAGAGCTCGTGGGGGCATAGGATAACTGGACATGTGAAGGCTTGCAGCTCATTCATGCTCAAACATGCTGCTTCAATAATTTCTTGAAATATGCTTTGTTTCAGTGTGTTTTATTTCCGCTTTGTTTGTTGTTTTTTTTTTTATGTGTGTGTTTTGACTTCACTTTATTTTTAAAAATTGGCCTTCCATATGTTGAATCTTTTCAAAATTTTAGATTTTGGAGTTTTGAAGATTGTGTTTAGCTTTTCTAAATTTAGTTAAAGGGAGAAACACCGTGGATAGTTTCTCTCCTTCTGACCTTGTTTAGTGGTATAATTTTTCTTCTCTAAACAAAAGTCTAACTCATTTTAGCCAATGGTTTTTAAAACTAAGATTCTTTCTATCTTGCTACAATATTCTATCTTATTCATAATATCCAAAGCTCTTACTTATCTTTCGAGTTATTTAAAATCTTGTCATTGCTTTTATCACATGCTTTTGATTTGTTTTGTGACTTATTCTTCCCTATGTTAGAGAGAGAGCTCATATTCTCTAATATTTGGAGGATATACTCACAACTGAGCTTCTTTTAAGAGTTTGCAAAAGAGCTTTTAGCTTGCAAGAATTAAAAAGGAAAGAGGCCTATGACGCCAAATTGAAAAAGGAAAGTTATACACAATTGTGTATCAAAAATCAAAAGATGCTCAAAGAGCAAATCAAAGATTCAAGAGGCATAAAATGAGCCCACTAAGAGCAAGCTATCCCCTCTTTTCGAAACTTTTAAAATTTAGAGAACTCATTGACTATTTGATGAATTCAAAGGCTTGATTTCAAATTCCATAATTGAGAAGAACTATTTTGTTTTATTATTTATGAGATGGTTTTTGTAAATAAGTTTGATTGAATCTTCTTTTTGCCCAATTAGGTTTATTCTGAGTTATGCATTATTTTTTTTCAAAAGAAATTTTATACCATAAAAAACGTCTGATTTAGGGTTAACAAAATTGGATATCTTACCTTTGTCTGATTAGGATTAGCTAAACTCCTTGATCTTATGGAACTCTAAATGTTTAACTTTTTGAAAATTTCTCATATGATGCCTCCATAAAACAAAAAAAATTAAAAAAATAAAAATCCAAAAATATTCTTCTTTTTTTTTGCTTTTCTTTTACTGTGTTTTTCTTTTATTTTATTTTTGAGGGCCTTGATCATCACCATCTTCTTTATGTTTCAAATTCTAGTCACATCATCCTGGCCGATACCTTTATCGTCCTGGACGATAAGGCAAATTCTCTTCAAAATGCATCTGTTGAACTTTTCTGTGTTTGCTGTAACTCATCATCCTGGACGATCCTATATCGTCCTGGATGATATGATCGAACTCTGTTGCAATCTTGATGATAGTCCTGGCTGATAGAATATTTCGTCTGGCCGATGCAATTTATGTGCATCATCCTGGCCGATACACTGGATCGTCCTGGACGATCCACGTGTCAGCACATTTAAATCTTTAAATTCGGCCCCGGACAATCCATTGTTGGACAATCGGTCGGGCCGATCCACTGTTCATCCTGAACGATACACGTGGCAGTGATTTAAAACAATTTAACTTCGGCCAGTATGATCTATTATTGTGCATCGTCCTGGACGATACACCTAATTGGCCCGGACGATTTGTTTTTTCAATGGTCGTCTGGCCTGACTGCTCGGGACGATCGTCTGTGTCTAATCGTCTTGGCCGATATCTGATCGGCCCGGATGATCGGACCGCTTTTTTGACCAATCGTCCTATACGTAATTATTGAGCCATATCGGCCTGGACGATTCTGCGATCGGCCAGGACGATATGACCGTTTCTTTAAATTCTGGCCGTTCCAGCTATGGTTTTTTCACTCTCCATGCTTTCTCCTCTTATGTTTTCTTGCTAACTCCTCTCTATGGCTGGTGGGAAACGTGTCCGACAAACTTCTAGGAGTTCTTTGAGGGCTAGAATTGACCCTCATTTCAGGGAAGCAAAAGATGAAGCCACCTACCATCGTTACAAAGAGTGTGGGATAACTGTCTCCAGAATCATCAATCCTGTCCACATCTCATACCCGGTAATGGATCTTTTCGCTCACACCTCCCTTTGCTTCATTCTGTCTCTTGCTTTCCTTTTTCAACACCGAGTTTCTTCGAGAGTTTTTCACAAACCTTCGTATTAACCCTACCTTCACAGCCTTGACCTCCTATTTGAATCGACGCCCTGTCGAAATTCCATATCAGGATTGTGTTGATCTTTTACAGCTATCCACCACTAGAGATAAGCTGCACTTAATCGCCTCAGATCCTTATCTTGACTGGTCCACGGTGAATCACTTCATTCGCTAGACCAATGCACCTTATCATGTTGGAGAGACTAGCTCTTTAGTCAAAGATGCTAGGACAATCCAACATGTCCTTCGCACCTCCATAATTCCAAAAGCCGGGGACCGAATCCACATCACCCCTCTACTTTCCCTCACTACTTTCTACATCATGGCTCATAGAGAATTTAATACTGCGGACCTAATTTTTTGATACATTGATAACTTAACCACAATCCGTGATCCAGGTCATAAGAGTAAACCCAATCTAGCCTTAGGACACATCATAGCCTATATCCTTGAAACCAAATACCAACTTCAGTATCCTATTCCACCAAACCTCCCAACTTCCTTCTACTCAAACAGTTCCTTCAGTATCCTTCACAGTACTCATCTCCACCCTGAGGAACCTCGGGGGGCTAGAGAGGAGGAGGCTCCCGCTCCCGCTCCCTTTCCTGACCATGTTCCTCTCCACCAGCACTCACCGGTTGATAAGTTGATTGAGAGGTTTGATCGATGCGAGACCCGCTTTGACGCCTATGTTGCTGCACAGGAGCAGCAACACTCTGAGGATATTGCCCGCTACGAGCAGCACCGCAATGAGGATTTAGCCCGATTTGACAGTTCCCTTACTCACTAGCAACCGCAGCATGACCAGGATATCGCCTGGTTTAATGCTCAGTTTACCACGCTTGTCAGCTACTTTCAGCAGCCGCCTCCACCACCTCCATCAGATGATTAGGATCCCTCGTTCTTTTAGTCTGAGCTTTTTGTTGTTTATTTCCTTTTTTTTTTTTAGTTTGCTTTTTAGTCTTTGTTTATTTTTTCTTTTGTATATGGACCTTTTTTTTGTGATGACAAAAGGGGGAGTAAGGTATGGTAGGAAAAGTTGTTGAAACTTTGAAATTCTAATACTTTTTTGGATATTTTCCTACTTGTGTTTGACATCATCAAAAAGGGGGAGACTATTGCAAATCTATTTTCATGGCTTATGTTTTGATGATTGACAAACACTATTTCTCTTGGACTGCTTGTTGCTTCTAACTTTTTAGGAATCGAAGATCGGACGAACAAGACAAAGCCAGTTCAGGATTCGTAGGTTTAGGGTTGAGTCAGTCTGTACTTTTATTTTTCACTTCTTGAGACTACTTGTAATGGTCAAAGAGATTGATGTTAAGTAACCCTTCACACACACACTTGAGAGACTTAAAAATTCTATTTTTACTCATATCGGCCATGACAATTTTTTTTATCGGTCTGGATGATCAGGCTTAAAACAGAAAGTCTAAATAAGGATTCTTAATTAAGGCAGCCGTCATTAACATATCAGCCTAGACGATACGTGTATCGGCCATGACGATAAGCTCAAAACAGAAAGAAGTTGCCACCATAGACAATTAAGGTATACTGTATTTTTAAATTATCGGCCAGGAAGATCATTGATCGGCCTGGACGAAATTCTCAAATTATGCCTTAATTGATCAGGAAATCAAGGGAGTAATTAAGGATGATTGATACGATCATATCATCCTGAACGGTCACAGGATCGGCCAGTACGATCCAGTCAAAAACCTTAAGTTACTTCAGGACGATAAATATCGGCCAGCTCGTATCCAGGGCTATTCTCAGGACAATTTTCTCATGATTTGAACTGATCGTCCAGGACGATCGTGAGATCGGCCTGGATGATCAAGCCAATTTTCAATCGTCGAGTCTTGCATCCAGGGCGATTCTCTGGCTGATCTTCTGAGTTTTATGCTAATCGCCCAGGCCAATGTCCATATCGACCTAGACGATAAAGTCGGCAACTTGTAATTAATGAGCTCCTTTGAAGATCTTCTATTTAAGAGCTCTTGTTCAACATTTTTAAAGACCTTTTGGCAGCTGCCTTGACCTGAGAAGACCTTGAGGAGAGAAAGAGAGAGAGAGTGAGAGAGAGAGGATTGTGAGGGGATTCACAAGGGTTGCTTCAAGGATCGCTCTGCTTGTTCTTCGTCTAGAGTTTCTTATCCGTGGAAGGGTCGGTAGAGGTAAGGAGTTAGTTTTTGGTTGTGGTTCTCTGCCAGCTTCAGAAGGAAGCAAAAGGAGGTAGGTTCTCTGCCTTGCAGGGGTGGCAAAAAGGAGGTTCTTGTGAGAGCTTCTCCGCCTAGCCATGGGGGCTAAAGGAGAGTCACGTTTTGTAGTGCAATACTTGGAGGGTGCCTCCAAGGAGTGGATGTAGGTTGAGTTGACCGAACCACTATAAATTTATGTGTTCTTATTTTTTGCTTTCGCACTTTTAATTCCACATTTATTTTTGTGGTGTGATTTTAGTTTATGCAATTTTTATTCTTTGTGAAAAGAAATTTTAAAATACCAATTCACCCCCCCCCCCCCCCTTTTGGTTAGCTTGGGCTAGTTCTATAGGGCTTAACATCCCTAACGCACTTCCAAGTGGTATCAGAGCACTTTCTAGTGTCATCTGAGCACTTTCACAAATAGTTTAGTAAAATGTTATCAAATGTTTGTGGTCAATAGTTATAAATTCCAAATAAAAAATTGGTGTGAATGTAGGAAGACAAAAAATTCTGGCATATGTGTAAGATGGAACACCCATACAGGGAATGATTCTGAATACTACGGGGTATTACAAGAAATATTAGAGGGAACACCCATACTGCATCCAGCTTCGCATCCAATTCTCATGACTCCTTGCAAGCTTAGCAAATAAGTGCCCTACAAGCTGAGCTAGAACAAGTAAGGAAATCACAAGCTGATTGACAAGCTCAGTTGCAAGCACAGGTTCAAATGCAGATAAAGGAGCAACACAATCGGTTGTTGGATGAAATGCGCAAAATGAGGGAGCATATGAGTGGAAAAGAGGTAGCTCCAGCTGAGGAGGAGTCCACGGATTCAGAGTAGTTTAGTTTATTTTATGATCTTGTTTATTTTCTTTGAATCTGTAATATTGAACAATATCTGATGTTTTTAGTTGGTTGTTACTATTGAACAATTTTTTTAATGAGTATTTATGTTTTTGTGCATCTTTGAATTACTATAAATTGTTCTGAAAATATTATAAACTGTTGTGGATAGATATTTGTATAGGTTTGCAGGTGTGGAAATCTGATTGTTGGCTGGGAAAGCAAATTTTTTGTCAATGCTACAGGTTTCCGATGGATTTTGCGCCGGGAATTCGCCGAAAATGACGATACAACAAACCGCTTCGATCTAACCGGCATCTTTTCGTACGCCAAAAATTACCGGCGTACGTTCCGGCGTCGTCTCCGCAGTAGATTTCTGACGCATATTTTGCGTTGTAAACATCCCGCAGGTTATTTACGGCGTATCAACGGCGTTTTATCCGCCGGTAATTACCGGCGCATGCATACGACTCAAATTACCTGCGCATATGGCGCCGGATTCAGCGGTCAAAATGTCGACAGCTGCCATCATTTTTTGCACCGGTAATGCATCGGAAAGTGCACCGGAAGACTTTTATCGACGCGCTCCAAACTGACGTAGGGAATTTTGCCGGAAAGTGGTAATGACGGGTTTTTCCGTAGTGCGGTGAAAACCAGACAGAATATGTGCCGGTGTTCTAACGGTGAAAATTTCTCCGTTAAGTTATCGACGTATATTCCTCTAGTTAGACCGCCAGTTTTTTCGACGTAAGTTTATCTTCCTGAAAGTCCGATGGTATTGACATATTTTCCTATAGTGGGATGAACCGAGCGATATAAATATTTATTTGTGCTTTGTCCAAATGAACTTAAATGAAGAACTCGAAGTATAATTGAAAGAGTTGGGGTATTAATTGAGGAACCAATTAATCTTCTAATCTTGCTCATTATCAAATCAAGTGGCTTTATGAGACTAAGATCACTCAACTTTGATGTCTTTAAAGTATTGAAATAATTAAAAAAATGACTTATGATCAAGATTATATGATCCAGTTGATCGAGTGTTTTGAAATCCGACCAAATTATCAAAATGTCCCACTTAGAAAAGATATAAATAAGACCTCATTATTAAAAAAAAAAAAAGGCTTAGCAGCTAAGAAAGTTGAGTATCATTATTATATTGCCTGAAAATTATGTTGATGAAGATCATAAAAAACTAGTACTACTATTATCAGATTTCTATCATCCAATTATTGTTCCATGACAACTAATATCCAACCCTATTATTAGACTTCAACTGTCTACTACTATATTCTCAGCCTCTATAATTTCTACAATGAGTATCAAATTGTATTTTCAATTGTGTAGCCTCATTTTTTTTTTTTAATTGTGAAGAAAATTAAATTCATGTATTTGTAACTATATAGTGCATTATTATAACACATGGCTTTACCTTTTTAGGTTTCTGAAGTAAAAAATTCAGCTAATATATTAATAACTCTGCCACTAAATCTTATTTATTATTATTGTTTATTCTTTCACATGACAATATAGTATTTTTGTAAGATTTATTTATTTTAAAATTATTCTCTAAGCTTATGATAAGCTTAAAAATAGTCAACCATTCTCTTTCTTCCTTACAATATTTAATACTTCAAATTCATTTAAAACACGTAATTTAATTATTAATTTTTTCTTCCAATTTAGGTTTCTATTTATTAAGAAAACACAGCCTAATTAAAAAATAATATGTTAACGTGATAAAATTATATTTTAGTTAGATTAAATTAACATGGTTTTGCTTTTGATATCTCACTTAATAAAAGGTAAATAAAAATTGAGAATCTCATTTTAAATTAAAATCCATTTTTATTTCTAAATTAATTTTCTTTTTTTTTTTTTAACTTAAATTTTATTTAAGATAAAAAAGGTGAAATAATACAGGATACGAAATCAAAGACAAAACGACAAGAAAACTATATGAAATACAAAGTAAGAGGGCTCAGTTAAAGACCGAGACTTCCAACATCCCTTCAACCAAGCTTGGGCCATCTAATTTGATGAAGAATCATGTGAAGCAACCAATCCAAGCCATCATCAAAGGTTGCCACCAGTCAGCCCAAAGAGAGGCGAGCTCCAGCCACATCATAGCCCGGCCAAACGAGAATCAAACGGAGAGCTTCAAAAATATACAACAACCTCGGGCAACACAGATATAGGCACCACCTGCAACAAATAAACATCCAGTCCTGCCAAAACAAAAGCCCAAAGGAAAGGCAACCAGAAGGCATCCAGCACGAAAACCATGGCCATTAACGACCACGTCTGCCCCTACCACGAGTCTTACCACGAGAAGTAACAGACACAATCGATGAATCATGCAACAAAGAGAAAGAATTTCCAGGATCGATCATCAGCCCCACTTGACTCAGAAGATGAATATATCATACTCGGAATCAGATGAAACATGAATTCAATCGAGCTGCTTTCTCACATCCCTACTCGAATTTTCCCCCACATGATAAACCAAGGCATGAGGGCTAATTAAGTTAACCGATACATCAACAAAATCATTTTGAACTAAAACATCATTACTATAAGAAGAAGATAAGGTTGGGGGATCGCAAGGATTAACAGCTGCAGAAGCACCCACCAAGCCAACAACATTCATATGAGGTACTGGAATACCAGGAAGGACACAAGGGGATTTATCACCCACCACATTAGGGGCAACATGCAGACTGGACATGAAACCGCAGGGGGAAATTCACCCAAAACAGCCGGGGCAGACTTCACCGACACCAACTTTTCAGCACCACCATTAATATCATCACTCATATAAGTTCTAAGGGAGACCACAAAGGGTTCAAAAGTACTTGAAATGGACCCAAGAGGGAGAAAGGGTAAAGCATCAGGGGACATAACAGCAACTGAATCACCAGCAACAACCTTACCACCCAAAAGTTTCACATTATTTTCCACCTCAATTTCCACATTCGCAATAGCCAAATTATCCAAATCATGCGAACGATCCACAAGCTGCGCACTCAAATCAAAAAGAATGGGTACGATAGAAACAACCTCAGAGACTACACCAAGAGAAATAGGATCCTCAGCAACTGACACTAGAGCTACTAGCTCACAACCCTCCATACCTAACGAATCATGCATAGGCCGGATAGCAGTCACAGAGGTAATAAGGGGAGAAACAGCAAGAGATCAAGAAGAACACGCACCATTAAGGTGACCAAGACGTTTGCAGGACACAGAATTCAGGAAACACTTCGAAATGCACCTATTGGATGTACCCCGAACTCTCAGGCCCAAGCCAGATATGAGAAGGAAAGCTTTTAGTGATGTATAACTCCACCAGCACACACACTACAGAAGGTCGAGAGACGATAGAAGTGGCGGAATCCACCTTGAATGCCCTCCCGAACAAAGAACCCACAGTGTGGAGAATCCGAGGAGAGAACAAATGTGGTCTAAGCTTTGGAAAAGAAATCCAAATCGGGATTACAGGGGATTCAAAACCCACATCCAGGAGGTGAGACCACTTTGATAGTTTCATGAAACAATTAAACACTAAATAAGAACGTTGTCAAAAAACTCTACTATAATCAAGCTCATTAGACAATTTAATCAGGATGTGCATCTGATCTAGAACAGTAATAGAGAAATCAGAGTGAAGCTTAAGCGAAAAGAAAAATTTGTGAATTGAGTCAAGAGACAGACGCTTAGTCGGGAAAGTGCCAACTAAAGCAAATTTAAAGGGCTTGGCAAGAGCATCAATTTCATCTTCCGAAATCCACAGAGCGGGTAATCTGCGAATGATGGTTTTACGAAGATCATGAAAACTAGCATACGACAATGCACCAGGGAGAGCTTCAGCAAAAGAACGTGATTTAATTGCATCATCCAAAAACCTAGGGTCAGCCACCGGCCAACCACCATTCCAGCCAAACTGCCGGAGGAAAACAAAACGGTACAGCCAAAACAAAAAAATAGTAAGAAAAAACTGGCAAAGAAAAGGGAGAGAACTTCCAAGCAACCAGCAGCAAAGAGGAGGGACACCAAATCGCCCGGAGGAAGGGCTAGGGAAAAACCCTAGCAGAGCGAAAGACGAGTCGGAGGAGTTTTACTAAATTAATTTTCTTAATTATATATTTTCATATTAGAATTACTTTACCAATTGCCATCTCCCGTAAATTCCAGAGTTATTTTGCCACACGATTAATACTTCTCGTACCCACCCAAACACTAAGCAACCTGTTCCACCTGTTGTCACAGACTTACAACTCTTTACATGCAACGTGGCAGCAATAAAGAGTGGTTAATAAGCTGGTAGAAATATTTACAGTTTCGTAATTCTTAGAAATTCAGCAACCTGTTACACCTTTTTTCACAGACTTACAACCCTTTACATGCAACGTGGCAGCAGTAAAGAGTGGTTAATAAGCTGGTAGAAACATTTATAGTTTTGTAATTTTTAGAAATTCTGCAAATCATATGCTTATAAGTAGGGGTGTCAAAAATAGACCCAATTTAAAAACTCTAGAGTAGGGCATCTTTCAAGTCGCCGAGGTGGAGAAGAAGCTACATTTCTTTGCAAACGCCGTCGAAGGAGAAGCTCCAGTTTGCTTTCCTCCCTTGCACATTCAATTCCCACAAGCGAGACGTATAAGTCGTCGAGTTTCGAGACTCACGCTCTACATGCGGATGCTCCCGCTCAAGTAGCCTAAGCGGCTTGAAGTCATTTTTAGTGTCAAGTCAGGTCAGGCCAAAATCCCAACAGGTCGATCCAGGTTGACATTTTTGACACATCTGTGAAAAAGGGTTGGTTTAGGGTGGTGTCAAATAATAGATCAATCTCTAGTATGACATGAATCAGACCCGTAACTTGATTTTGACACCTCTGCACACCTCTACGCATAAAGAGAAAAATTTTGTCGAGATATCTTAATTATTATTTATTAGAACAAATTTAAAATTTAAAAATTAATTTAAAATAATTATAATAAAATTTATTTGGACCAGTTTTTTTATCAAAAAAATTTAACCCAACTTTTTCCGATGAATAATGGAGGATAATTAAAGCAGGAGAAGAAAAATAATCTGAACTTTTCCAAATAATTTTACATAAGAAATAATACAAACCTTTTAAGTTCATAAATAATAATTACATATGAGAGCAACAAATGCATACAATAATTCACGAAACAAACGTAATTAAATACATGAAGTGACTAACAAAAATAACGCATTAATTTAAGAAAATAATAATAATAAACCATGCATGTAAAGTTGAGCGGTAACTTGTAAAAATACTCCACCAAATCAGGCTTTAGAAACCTCCTCCAATTCTGCCGATCAGGCAGGCTGCCGCGGCGCCGCCTCCTCCGTTGATGGAGCCTTTTCCTCTTCAACTTGCTTGTCTTCAATCTTTTCATATAATTCCTCCGCCGCCTTCTCCTCCTCGGCGATGACCACATCTTTTTCAGCTGCCCCGCTCTCCTCTTTGGCCACAGCGACCTCTTCCGGCGGAAGGAAGGTGGAGACCTTCTCAAGAATGAAGACTACGGGGGCAGAGACGTAGACCGGGCCGAACTTGGAAACGGCATCGCTTACAGGCTTCGAGCCAGGGAAGTCTGGCAAGACAAGTTATACAAATATTTACGTTACTTTATACAATTCAAAATATCATAAGTAACATTAATTTTAATATAAATTAAAAAAGATTTAAAGCCTATCAACATAGTTTTCATTTGCTAAGCATTTATGCGTACCAATCTTTACAAGTTCTTCAAGAAAGGTGGTGACAGCAGTGGAGTTCTTCTTTACCCCGGCTTCATGACGCTCCTTCACCAAAGCCTGCTTAAGAATTTGATTTAGTATTTAGCTTTGTTAACTAACCATGAAGAACAGAAAGATCCATCTAGGCGAGTAGTTCAACTACAAAAGAGGAACCTTTATCTCAGTTGAGGATGCTTCATATATCTCCAAAACCTTGGGCTGGAGCTCCGTCTTCTTCTCTTCCAATTCCTTGTTAATCTCTTCCTGCATGAAATAAATCATTTAGATAAAATACATAGAGATCTAGACACACACACACACAGAGAGAGAGAGAGAGAGAGAGAGAGAGAGAGAGAGAGAGAGACCTTGGAGTCATCAAAGGACTTGGAGGCCTCGGCGGCGGCCTTCTTGTTTCCATTTTTCTCGAATACTTTCTTGATCTTTGGAAGAACCTTACTTTTCCAGTAACCCATCTTTAATTTCTCCTTTGTCTCTCTATGATTTTGCTAAGTCGACACAATGCTTTCTTGGCCTTCAGCTCTCTTAATTCGCACCTATTTACTACAGCGCTCTCTTTGGCGTGCAAACAAAAGAGTATTAGTGTTTGCAAGCTAAAAGACCTTACGAAGCAATTATAGAATAACCTGATTTTTAAATAACCCTGCTATTTACAGTAATTACGACTTTGCCGTGGCTGTGTACGATTACAGAAAAGAGTTTCTGCTGCAAGATGCGCAGGATCACAGCTGTCATAGCATTAGGCCCCACAATATTTGGACGGTCTGGATTCTCTGTCAAGCTATAATTGATTGATACTAATGTTTCGTGTAGCTGATACTGTGGCGCTGGCTGGAGATTCAGGTATTTGCGTAAATAAACTCGGTAATAAGGATATAGAGGGAGACATCCAAACATGGGTGGATTAAATTGGCTGTTTAGGTTTTGGCGGCTTCGAGCGGAATTCGGTGATTTTGATATAATTTCAGGTTAAATTCATCTGAAAGATATTAATATTTTAAGAGGTAGGGTCGAAATATTAAATAATTTTGCGGTTTAACATGTCCATCAAAAAATTGTTATATATATATACATTTATATATTTATATTTATTTAAATAACTGTTAAATCATAAACTATGTCAAAAATATTATTATAAATAATTTATTTAAAATAATGATAAATCTTCAAAAAAAATTCTTGATCGAGAAGGAATCTCGAGGCAATTAGAGTTGAAAACTTTTAAAATTAAATCCTGGATCATCCGAACTCCGATTTCAGCAAACTTACAATCAAATTGAACGTCTTGAAAAAGAAGAAATCAATGACACCAAATTTGACTCAATCTGCCAAATAGGTCCAAATTGATGACCTGAAGTGCATTTAGAAGGTTAAAATCGTAAATTGGATAACTAAATGATTTCTAAATGTGACATTCTTAACTTATAATAATGAGTGGCTTGACGAGATAAATCCAACAAGTACAAGATTGCCAAATTTTGGCATCATTAAGGCGCTCAATACTAAATAAATGGTTTATATTTAAGGGAATTAATATTGAAATTGATATTGATCATACATTCGAACCACTCCCAATGTGCCCTTGTTCTTCTTCCTATTTACTAGTCATGTCTCTCACAGAAAACTATTATTAGATTCCTCATTTTTCATGGGGGGAAGGGAAAGATGAGGAAGGGAAAGAAGAGTAAAAAGGAAGAGAAATCTGAGATCTCTCTTGCTACCAAGATCCACCTTGACTACTGCATGCCCAGCCACCGACCATTGCCAAACTTTGGCCAGATCAAATTCAGCTCACCACCAACTGTCATTGAACTTACGCCCAGGTACTTATTATCATCAGATTTCTTCCCAGCCACCAACTGTCTCCATACTAAGGCCTTCCTAGCATCTGTCGCCCTATGAATATAGTATTTCTGACACCCAGCTTTGGTCTATTCGATCACAATCACCCAACTACGGTCTCCTCAACCACTATCGTCGGTCAACTACGGCTATTCTGACCACCATCATTAACTACAATCTTTCCGACCTCTGTTGCCTGCCAACTTCATAAGCAAGCCAACATATCAAGTTGAAATTATGCTTCCACGACATATGTATAGCAGAGTACTTTATCTGATATTTGCATCAGGATTGTTCAACTCAAACCACCTAATCTACATCGTATAAGTATATTTTTAAATACTGCTTTATTTACCGTTGTAAGGGAAAACATTAAGACGAAGAATGAAATGAGAAAAGCTTCCTGCATTAATTCTTCTCCTTTCCCTATTTTCCACATGTGTCTGGTTTCTTTTTGTTTCTGGTACATGGCTGTGTTGAAGGTGGAGAAGTTAAAGTAGCTCTACCATAGCCCATCCTTTGCCTATACAT
The DNA here is from genome assembly GCA_016618105.1 of Dendrobium huoshanense. Taxonomy (NCBI): domain Eukaryota; kingdom Viridiplantae; phylum Streptophyta; class Magnoliopsida; order Asparagales; family Orchidaceae; genus Dendrobium; species Dendrobium huoshanense. The sequence continues at coordinate 13,985,586 of CM028351.1, forward strand.
AGTGATTTATGGGGACCTTCCCAAATTTATCTTTAAATGATTTTAAATACTATATATGTTTTATTTGTTGATGATTTCTCTTGTTTTTCATTTGGTTTATCATTTAAAAGCTAAATATGAGGTTGCTCAATTTTTTTGTCAATTTAAGTCATTGGTTGAAAAATAATTCAACACAACTATTAAATATTTTTGTTAAGATGGTGGTGGTGAATATGCGTCAAAATATTTTTAATCTTTTCTATCTCAATGTGGCATTCTTCATCAAATAACATGTCCATATATCCCAAAACAAAATGGCATTGCTAAACATAAACACCATCATATGAAATGACTTGTACTTTACTTCTTAAAGTAAATATACCTCTTTCATTCTAGATCCATGTTGTTGTTACAGTAGTGTCCATGTTGTTGTTACATCAGTCTATTTAATAAATAGACTCCCACCTCTATCTAAATATTTTCTTTTCCGTTTAAATTACTTTACACTAAATATCATGATTATTCATTTCTTAAGACATTTGGTTTTCTTTGTTACCCCTTTCTTCCTTCCATCTCTCTATCCAAATTTCATTCAAAATCTTTGTCATGTGTTTTCATTGGTTGCGCCTCTACTACAAAAGGATACCAATGTTATCACATTGAATCTGATAAAATTTTTAAATCTCGTCATGTCAAATTTCTTGAAGATGTATTTCCCTTTTCACAACATTCTCCCATATCTCCTCCAATACCTCCTACCCACTACAAGCCCCCGCCATTACTTATTCCAATTTTTACCCATCCAAAATCTTCTTCCACACTAGACTTACCCATTCAAACCAACACTGTACCTCCTCCACCATATTATACCACTATCCCAAAGACACCCGCTTCTCCTCTCGCTATTTCGCCTCAGTCCACTTATTTTTCCCCACCACCACTTGCATAAGCTCCACCACATCAACCTCAATCCCTTCACCACATGGTTACAAGGCTTCAGACTAACACACTTAAACCCAAGCATATTATAAGTATGAACTCTTCATTGTCACTTCTGATCCGACAGGCTATACTAAGGTAGTCAAACACTTAGTTTGGCGATAAGCAATGTCCAGTGAGTTTGAAGCTCTTCAACAACAAAGCACTTGGAAATTAGTTCCACCTTCTCCAAATCAAAATGTTTTGGGATGCAAAAGGGTCTTTAAAACTAAACTTAATTTAGATAGCACTATTATAAGATATAAGTCTCATTTGGTTGTATAAGGTTGCAATCAATAGTATGGCCTTGATTACCTTCACACCTTTAATCTAAACTTCCAACTATTCACGTCCTACATATTATTGCTTTTACTTTTAAATGGCATGTGCTTCAACTTGATGTATCAAATGCCTAGCTTCTTACATGGAAATCTTAATGACATTGTCTACATGTCTCAACCAACCAAATTCAATGATTCCTTACACCCAGACTATGTTTGCTTATCACAAAAGTCTATCTTTGGTTTAAAACAATCACCGAGATAATGGTTTGAGACTTTTTCAACATATATTCTTCAATATGGATTCATTCATATAATAACCGACCTATTCGTGTTGATTTATCACAAGGATTTCGTAGTTCATTATATTTTGATTTACGTAGATGATATTATACTCACTGGTAATAATGATTCAATAATTAATCAAGAATCTTATTTTAGCTCTACATCACAGATTTCATATGAAAAATCTTGGCATAATTTCTTACTTTATGGGAATGCAATTATTACACTCTCCAATTGGTCTCCATCTATCCCAATCCAATTATGCTGCTGATTTACTTTACAAAGTTGGCATGATTGATTGTAAGCCAATATCCACACCTATTTCTTCCAAATCATCCTTAAGCTCCTCCTAACCATTACCCACTCAGATCGAACTATTCAAGCAACTTGTAGGCACTCTTCAATATCTAGCACTCACAAGGCCTAATATTTCCTACACAATTAATAAACTTTCTCAACATATGCATCAACCTCAAGAAGATGATTTCAAGCTTCTTAAGCGGCTTCTCTGATACATCAAAGGTACTATTTCCTTTGGAATTGCCCATTAATGCTACCGCTCTTAGTTTATCTTATTATTCTGATTTCGATTGAGTTAGTGATCCCAATGATAAAAAATCTACGATTGGAATTTATGCTTACTTAGGATGTACACTTATTTCTAGGCAAGTCAAGAAATAGAAAATAATTTCCATATCATCCACTGAAGTAGAATATCAAGCTCTTGCTACGACTGTCATAGACATTATTTGGCTTCGAAGACTATTAAAAGAATTTCAAATTGATTCTTCATTTCCTACACCATTGTTTTATGATTATATCTCTTTAATTGCTCTCACAAACAATCATTTCTAGACTTTCATTTTGTTCATGAGTGCATCAAGAACAACTCATTGCAAGTGTCTCATATTCACACTAATGATCAGTTAGTCGATTTATTTACAAAAGCGCTGTCTGATCAATGTTTTCGAGAGCTTCGCAATAAGCTTACCATTAATGAACCAATTACTAGCTTGAGGGGAGGTGATAAGCAAGCCAACATATTATGTTGAAATTATGCTTCCATTACATCTGTACAACAGAGTACTTTCTCAGATTTTTTCATCAGGACTGTTAATCTCTAACCACCTTATCTACACAGTATAAGTTTATTTTAAAGTACTACTTTTATGTACTGCTGTAAGGGAAAATTGAAAGATGAAAAATGAATCGAGAAAAGCTACCTGCATTGACTCTTCTCATTTCTCTATTTTCCGGCGCCTTTTCAACGTTTCCGGCAGCTTTTAAAAATTTAAAGAAAAATGAATAAATTTAAAAATATTTAAATGATTTAACAAATAATTATTAATAGTTATAATTAACTATTTAATTAATATTCAATTTAAAATTAATTAGTTAGTTAATTTTTATTTTATATTAAATATTAAATTTTATTTTAAATTAATCTGTTCCATTTTTTAAATAATTAAAAATTAATTTATTTACAGTATGAATATAGTTTAAATAATAAATATTGACATAAATTACGTATTTACATAGTTAGCAATTCGGTCTGTTACCTGAAGTTTTTCCCAAGTTGACGCGGTTCGAACCTCACGGAAGGAAGGCGGGAGCACACACGAGCAAGGGCTCTGGCACGGCGCCACAGCACCGGAAGCGGGAGTTCGTCGCCGGCAGCCCGAGTGCAGGAGCGGGATCGCACACGCGTCGTTGGCAGCAGCCTGGGAGCGGGGGTGGTGGTCGCGGGCTAGGATTTTATTTTTTAAATTTGACCGGCAGTTTAAGACCGCCGGGAAACCGCCAGAATATTTTGCCGCCGGAAAAAATCGCCGGAATTTATTTTCCTACGCCATTTTTATTGGCGGTACATGAACCGCCGGAAAAGTACAAAACCGCCGGAAAAGGCCGCCGGAAATGGGTGATTTTCTTGTAGTGGAAGTTAAAGCAGCTTTGCATAACTATGGTCCTACCGATCACCATCATCCAATTGACTATGTATATTTGGGATTGATGAGCATGAATGAGGCTATTTGCCCTAGATGATATCAAGTGGCCCAGGTGATTGACTCATTTTGTCGCTAGTGATGAGTCATATGACTTGTGATGACCGTTGATAACATCCTATGAAGGACAACTTATTTATGTAAACATTGTGAGTAGATATTGTTGGTCATCTGGCAGTCACCTATTGATCTCGATGAAAACGAGTTCTTCTATCATGACCCGTCAACTACATGTTAGATACTTGAGATTAATGCATATGTGAATATACATTTAATACGTAAATCTTCAAAAAACTTATTAAGATTAGAATACAAAATTCAACAAATTATTGAAAATTTATTCACATTTACGTAATCATATTTTACAAATTACGGTGAAAATATCGCTAAAATTTTATTTCTAAGATTTATTAAATTATTTAAAACATAAATAGACAGCTTCTTCTATTTTATATTTCTAAAATTAAATATCATATAAAATTTATAATTAGAAAAAAAAATGAAAACCACAATCATGTTTAAATCCTAATATTGATAAATATATTCAAACGATAAACCTAATGATAATTATCCTGAGTTGGAAGTCGAAATCAAAATCGAACTTTACCTCCTTGATTGAATCAAATAAGAACTCAAATTAATAAAATATAAATGACAAAAAAATTAATATTTATTGGATTTTAATTTCTAAAAATAAAAATATATTTCTAAAAATAACCAATAAAAAATCTCACAAAACATACATGCATGGCACCGGTCATTTTGATTGGGCAATCAAGCATATGAATCTATATAATTTTTCCCAAAAATTAGTTGAGATTGCAATTATTCTCTCCTTTACAGTACGACACCTGGCGTTACTCGCAGGATCAACCTCAGGTCCGAATGTGGGTCTGATTTCAGGTGCACATGACATAAGAGCTGGCACATGTGGTGTGTCACTGCGGGGCCTATCTCCCACGTGGCTCCGCTGTTAACTGGATCGCAACGCAGTGCCAGCAGCCTATATTTTTGTTTGCTTCCCGAAATGCCCTCGAGGTCCTCCATAGCTATCCGCCTTTTCTTTTTCTCTAAAAAAATAAAAATGTAATATGCTTGAAACAGATAGATGACAGCATCACGATTAGCTGTCATGGCTGTGTTCAAGGAGTTGGATTTCTTGATGTTAGTGGTTATTTTGAACTTTGTAACTGAGATATAGTGGGCAAACATTAGAACTAATTAGGGACAACTAGAGTGGTGGTAGGGTGGAGGCCACCATATATGCTATACCAAATGATTAATTATTATGTGTGGGTGCCAAACATCATCCAGAGATCAACTGGAAAGTGTCAGGTCACCCCTTATTTGGTACTGCTCGTTACCGCTCGATACCACGACTCTGTACTGCTTGGTGCATTATGTTTGGTCTACGAACGGCGTTCTACGTTCAGTTTTCGGACATAATAATTTTTCCTACCGAAGCCACTAACCTAACTCCAAAACTCTCTTAGTCAATTACATTATACCAACAAGTAATAAAATAAATAAGAAGATGATTGAATGATTATCACTATTTGCATTCATTAAGATCAACCAAGGTTAAGCATAGAAGAGATCTACCCTATTGACCCCATGAGCCTTAGATCATATTATTTTGTTTTGATGATCATAAATATAATTAATTTGACTTTTTTTGTTAATTGAATTATTTTTTAGAGGAATATATTTATTGTAGAAAGAAGATTAGAAGAACTAATGAATATAAGTGTATAGGAGAGTAAAATGAGAATGAATCATGTGAAATTGGAGCTAAGTAACATAAGTAAGGTTGTAGATCAAGATGCTAAGGCTAAAACTAAGAAATCAAGAGTCAATCATCAAGCAAAGTCATGGATAACCTCTTGATCTTTAACATAAGGTTTACTTGGAAAACAAGGAGATGAATTATATTTGAAGGATGCAGGAGAAAAAGGTTACTACGGCTAAATGAAGAGGATGAATTTAGATTGGAAGCTTATGAGATTGCTAAACTTTATAAGAAAAAAAATAAGAGATGGTTTGATCATAAGCTAAATAAGAAAAAATTTACACCTTAACAAAAAGTACTTTGATTTAATTCAATATTTAAAAAATTTCCTATGAAGTTGAAGTTCAAGTTGTCAAAACCATTTACCGTAGCTAAAATGTATCCCTATGGTGTAGTTAAGATTAAGGAAAGAAATATTGCACAAGCATTTAAAGTGAATGGACAAAGACTTCATCCTTATTTAGGAGGAAAGATTGACCGCCTTAGGATGTCCCTAGAATTGGCTCAACATGAAAAATAAAAGTTTGGCGTAATTTGGCTGAAGATTATAAACTAGTCGCTATTTGGGAGGTAACCAAGAATAAGTTATATGTTTATGATTTTTGTAGTTTGTGTATTGGAGTGTTTGAATGTTGTAAAGTTTGTGTGAAGTGCACCTTCAAAAACCTAATTGCATGAGTGCTTGCCTATAGTGCCAGAACACTTATCACTGAAGTGACATAATGTTATCCCTCAATGTTGCAGTGTAATACACTTAAGCGCCACAATACATATCTTCTTATAATTATAACATATGGTCTTCCATTATAATGCCACATTTTCTAGCACAATAGTGCTATTACTCATTTTGAATGTTGCACTACTGATTGATCAAAAGGGTTTATCATTGCCAGGTCCCACGCCTTGGATTAGAAAAGTGGAGGGTTACATTATATAGTCGATAGTTAGCATAAAATATATCAAATAATCATGACATGAATTTTTTAATACATTGTGCTAATGCTAGGGCATTCCCTAGAAGCGATGTGTTGTATGACTTAAATACAATAAGAAGAGTGTAAGGGACATTGCACCGCCTAGTTGCAGTGTCAAATAAGTAAGGATTCTCATATCATAGATGGATGTGCACAATGAAGCTAGTCTATGAAACCAGAATTAAAATTGAAAATTGTAATATAGGTTCCCATATATACAAATTAATGGATTTAATAGATATTATGATTCATAGGAAGATAATATGCATTCAAGAAACTTAATGGGTTGGAGAGAAGGGGAAGGAGATTGATAGTTTAGCACTTAAACTGAGGTATTCATATAAGAGTTATACTATAAATAGTTTATGCATAATTATATATAGGTATTTAAAGGATAATAATATTGCAGAACTTAATATAATTAGGGATAAAATTATATCTTTAAAGATTACTATTGATGCTAAGATTATTAATATTAATTACAAGCACTTATGCTCCTTAAGTATGTTTGGATATTTATTCAAAATTTTAATTTTAGAATGACTTAGAAGAATCATCACAAAACATATCTCTTGAATTAAGAACTTTTATTGGAGGATATTTAAATGGACATGTTGCTAGAGTGGTAGAAGATTTTAAAAGTATTCATGGTGGCAATGTGTTTGAAGTTGGTGATACCATATAAAAGTTTTGCTCTAGCTTATGATTTTGCAATTGCTAATGTATTATTTAAGAAAAGAGATGAGCATCATATCACTTATAAGAATGAATATAATAAAAATAAAATTGATTATTTTATTATAAGAAAAATAGATCATTTAGATTGCAAATATTATAAAATTATTCTAAGTGAAAAATTTATGTGCCCACCATCGCTTAGTAGTTATGGAATTTAGGATGAAGGGGCATAAAATGAAAAATAAAGTCAAATATTATTCTAGAATTAGATGGGGGCATTTAAAAAAAAACTAATAAAAATATTTTGAGAGTAAGATTTAATATCTTATGATTTTGTCTGCATGAGAAAGCTAATGTTATAAGAGAAAAAGTAACAAGTGATATTAATAATATTACAAAGGATGTATTTGGAGTACTAAAAGAAAAAGCCCCTAAAAGTAAAATAGTTGGAGGAATCAAAATGTGCAAGAAAGATAAAAAATAAGAATATTTATTATAAAAATTGGTTTAGACTTAAAAACCCAAAAAATAGGGAAATATATAAAGAGCCTGTATGGAGTTTAAGAAAGGAATATGTGATGCAAAGAATTTAGCTTTTAATGTTTATAATATATATTATATATTAAGGAGGGCAAAAGGTATATGTATTGTTAGCCAAGCAAAGAGATAGGAGAACGATTTAATTCAGGTGAAGGACATTAATGATGAAGAATAAAAAGAATTTTTTTATCACATGAGGATATTCAATAAAGATGGAAGAGATATTTTGATAAGCTTCTAAATGAAGATTGTGAGAATATGATTGACTTTAATGACCTTAGCTCCCTAAATAAAAATAATAATTTTTTTATCAATTTATTATTAAAGCCAAAGTTAGATAGGCTTTTAAAGAAAATGAAGCGTGAAAAACTGTTGGACGGGATGATATTCTATAGAGGTGTGGAAATACTTAGGAGATGAAGTAATTTATTGACTTATGAAACATTTCAATGTTATTTTTAAAACTAAAAAAATGTCAGATGAGTGGATAAGGAGTGTATTGATTTCTATTTTTAAGATTAAAGGTGATCCATATCCACAAAAGTGTTCAAATTATATAGGAATTAATTTATTATATCATACTTTAAAACTATGGGAGAGAGTTATTTAGTATAGGTTAAGATGTGATACTAATGTTTCTTAAAATTAATTTGGATTCATGTCGGGTATGACTATTGTGAAAGTTATCCATTTATTTAGAGGTTTGATGGAGATGTATAGAGAGAATAAGGAAGATATAAATATGATTTTTATTGATTTAAAGAAAGAATATGATAAAGTACTAAGAGACATGCTATGCAGAGTTCTAGAAAAAAGAGTGGTAAATAATGTTTATGTTCAATTTATTAAGGATATGTATGTAGGAGACATTATTTGTGTTCAAATGCATAGTGATTTGGCTAAATATTTTCCTATTTTAGTTGGATTACATCAAAGATCAGCCTTAAGCCCATATCTTATTGCTTTATTCATGGATGTTCTTATTAGACATATGTAAGAGAATGTACCTTGGTGTATGCTTTTTGCTAATGATATTCTTCTTAGTCATAATACTAGTGAGGGAGTTGATAGAAAACTTTAATTATGGAAGTCAACCTTAGAATTTAAAGGTTTTATTTTGAGTAGATATAAAATTGAATACATTGAGTTCAATTTAAAAAGTATTAGATTGAGTGGGGGATAGTGAATTTGGTTGATCAAATCAGTAATGAGAGTACATGTTTTTAATATATTGGGTCTATTGTTTATAGTGATGATGAAATAGATGGGGATATTATTAATAGAATACAAAGTGGATGGTTGAAATGGAGGAAAGCCTAGGGCTTATTAGGTGATGGAAATGTACCCCTCAAATTTAAAGGAAAATTCTATAAGATGGAGGTAAGACCTATAAAGATTTATGATGTAGAATGTTGTCCATTATAAGAGAAGCAAAAAATTAAGTAAAGTGCTAAAGAGATGATGATGCTTAGGAGGATGAGTGGCTTTACTCTTAGAGGCCAAAGATGAAATGATCATATGCTTGAAGAGGTTGGTGTAGCTCTAGTTACAGATAAGATTAGAGAGAGTTTCCTTAGATGCTTTGGACACATAAGTCATAGGCCTTTTGATGACCTTGTTAGGGGAGTAGATATTAGATTTGGCTTATGTTAAGAATGGTTGAGGTATACCTAAAAAGACTTAGTTAGAAAATATTAGAAATAACATTTCTTTATTAGATTTAAATGAGAATTGGAATTTTAAAAGAGCACAATGGATGAAAAGGATTTATGTAGCCGACCATACATAGTAGAATAAATATTTGTTGTTGTTATTGTTGTTGTTATGGTGCTGACTGGTAAAAAAGCAATAACATTGTAGAATATAAGGTATAATGCCACAATGTTGTCTATAATGATATTTTATGTCTTATTTAAAAATAAAATAAAAAGTGAATCATGATTGAAGGTTGAAATTTGATTGGGAGTGCTCCATAGTGCTTCTGTTATAGCACCATGATGCTAAAACTTGTTATAAATAGGCGGCTTAGAGGATTTGGAGTCCATTTCTCTATATATTTGTTAAACTCCTAGAATTACGTACTATACTCTATCTTTGTCTTACACAAATGTCACTGAAGATTTGCATTACAGAGAAGAAGAAGACCTACTTATTTTTTTACTCCTACAAGCTTATCAATGATGAAGCTATGGAGAGGTATATTTTGGTAATATTCCATAAGAATTTGATCCCCAAAGGGTGTTTAGTAATCCTAGAGGAGAGGAAGGGGGGGGGGGGGGGGGGGGGGGGGGGGGGGGGGGGGGAGGGGGAGGTTAGAAATAAATATAGTAAGGAGGGGTTTTGAGGGGTTCATTAAGGAACCTATTGCTATTATTATCCCTATTGTTAGGGAATTAACTGCTAATGCAAAGGACCATCTTGGAAATAAAGCTTTTTTATAGTGAAGTGGGTACATTTTTATAGTGAAATTATTAATGAGGTCTATTAAATCCTCAATTTGTAGAATAATGATTATGTATCTTTTTAAATAGCCCCATTCATTATGTTGAAGTTTTAAGTTTCTTGACATTTCCTAATTATAAAGTATAGTGAAAATAAAATGAGGATCAATTAATAAATGGCCTTGCCACTACTAAGAATCCAGAAGAAAAAACTTGGCATTATTTTATTTAATTTTAAAGATGTTGCTTAGTAAGATTATTAGCAAGGTAAGTAAGGATAGAGCCTTATTTAATCATGATATTCAAAAGGCTATCACAATAAATATAGGAAAAGTATTTTTTTATAGCCCACCTTATTATGAAATTAAATAGGAATTAACAATAGATGAAAGAAAAATCATTTTTCATTCTATCAAGCGTATGTTTAGGGTTCAACTACAATAGGGTATAGACACCCCTCATTAATTTGTTTATTATGTAAAGAAGCATAGGTATATGGGGATCCTACTGAGAAGTAGTTATTCCATAATGCTGCTCTTACTAATTATAAAATTTTATATTTTAAACAATCTTTTAGGGAACCTCCATAAGAGTTCAATCTAGCCTACCCCTGATCACCTCAAGGTATAGGAACCCTTAGATTCTAAGAGATAGAGTTTCATATTTAAGGAAGTCATTGGTCTGCCTACATCAAAATGTGAATGCATCAAGGCAGTAGTAGTAAGGAATGAATCATAAATTGGATTATATGATCGATCAATAGTAGTGAGAGTTCTAGTATATTACACAGTTTAACTCAGCATAAGTGGGCATGTTTATGAACTACCTACTAAATGTTAGACCAAGTATGACATTCTTTCTTGTTGCTACATATTTTGAAACTTATAGTGCTAGTGGTTCCTCCTCAGTAATAGTAAAAGAAGAAGAATAAGAAGAAGAAGATTGAGAATATAGGTGATTGCTTATTTTATTTTGTTCTTTATATTTCTTTTATTTTTATTTTATGTTTGGGGGAGGGGATTATAAAATGTGTTGTGTTTTGTTCTCTTAATAAAATTACTTTACTTATACTTTGTCATGTTATATGCACAAACTTTATTTATATTATCTAGCTCATTTTATGTTAGCTCTAAATATCAAAAGATGATTGTGAGGAGATAATAGTTTAGTTTTTGGATGTGTAGCAAATTGAAAAATATTAAATCATTTAACCTAAAAATAACTAATAATTTTTAATAAAATGATGTCTTAATTCACTAATAACCTAATTAATATCTTTAAGGATTATTTAATAAATATGGCAAGGATTTAAATATTTATATTATTTTTGTAGAATAATATAGATGAGTATGAATGGAATCATAATGACATTTACTATACTTTAACCTGCACTAATTTTTACCAAAGAAGTAACTAAAAGGACTAATTGGTATTCAATATCATTATGATGCATTTAGTTGACAAAAGTGTTATGTGAAAATAATAGATGGAAAGAAAAAAGGAAAATAAGAAAATAAAAAGAAAGAAAAGAAAAAAGAAAAGAAAAAAAGGAAAAAAGTAAAAGCTAAATTTTGACAATAAAAAAATTGGTATCCATTTTATTTCTTCTATCACCTAATATAATCATAAGAAGTTCATACATAAAGTTAATGGATTAGAATATGAGAAGTTAGGATATGTTTAATTAGTAATTTAAAAACTTTTAAAGCCTAAATTAATTAAGACCTAGCGCAAAATGTACACATACACTTAGAAGTTCAATTTAAATAGGATATTAATGATGATAAACTATAAGGGTATCATCTATAATATTAAATTTTATGATCATTAATTTATGGACTACCCAAGTATTTGTATTATGATCTATCAAACTATAATTTGGTAAGATTTAAAACTAACAAAATGATATAAAACATTAGTACACAATTGGTACTTGAGAAGAAGAATTAATTGTTTAGGTTTGGAGGATATTTTAAGTTTGAACTTGAAGTGTTTTAATTGAAACTTTTTTTTGTGAAAAATATTTAAGTTGTTTTTGTGTAGAAAATTCTGAAGGAGGAGGCTAATTGGAAGAAAGTTCATTAAAGAATGTGATGCAACAAAGACCAGCACTGCAGTGCCCTGGGTAGAAACTTGATGTCAAAATAGACAGCTCAATACCAAAGCGCTAATTATATAGTACCATAAAGTCAAATTGGAGTGCCATAGTGCTAGTACTTCAAATGTTGAAGTGCTGCAGGGGAGGATTTTTTATAGTAAAGATAGAAAAGCTAACATCGCTACATTGAATTATAACACCATAGTGCTTTAGTCCCTTAAATAATGAGTGCTCATATTTAGGTCCAAGATAGAGATATGGCATCATATCACTAGATCACCCAATGCCAAGATCAATTTAGCAACACCATGGTGGGTTGGGTAATTATCAAATAGGATCAAAGAAAAGTGACAATTCACTGAGACTATCATAGTGCTGCTAATTCAGTGCCATAATGTTGTGGGTTTGACTAGTCATATTTCAAGTGTTTACTAGCCACTATAAATAGATCATTTATTTCAAGTGAAGAGACTTTGGAAGGGGGTTTTCTTTTTAAATAGATCTAGAGAGGGAGTTGAAGGTAAACTTGAATTATGAAGGTCAACCGTAGAGTTTAAAAGCTTTTGTTTGAGTAGATCTAAATCTACATATAAGGAGTATATTTTAGTAATAATAGATATAGTCGGGGGATTGTGACTTTGGGCGATCAGATCATTAATAAGAGCACACATTTTAGATATCAGAGTGATGGTAAAATAGATGCGGATATTGTTGGTAGAATTCAAGTTGGATGGTTGAAGAGGAGGAATGCATCGAGCTTGTTATGTGATAGAAAATCCCTCTCAAACTTAAGGGGAAATTCTATTTGATGGTAGTGAAACCTTCAATGCTTTATAGTGCAAAATGTTGGCCATTAAAATAGAACAATAATAATAAGTTAAGTGTTGCAGAGTTAAGGATAAAGGCTTGTAGTAGTTGTTGTTGTTGTATGATGTGATGATGGTATTACATTTAGTGTATATTAGGGCAACATTATTTCATGTCATAGACATTTTTCATGTTTCCTCACTATTAATTTAGTTATGTTTTAGGTATGCACAAATTTAAAATGCAATAAATTTTCTTTTAATTTTTTATATTTATTATGCAAATGTTTAGGAACTAATATTAATTCATAAAGGGTAAGGTCATATACCTGATCTTCCTCGAAGTCACCTGAGCTATTTTGCACCATAAGGCACACATTTGTAACTTCCTCCTCAGCTTTGATTTTTTAAGAGTTTTTAGACTTCTTTTTTCTTTTGCTCTGTTGTAGTTTCTCCTCAATTTTGTCTTTAGATGGTTGGACTTCTAGATTTGGATAATCCTATTTATGAGTCCAAGGTTTTTTCTTTTAAAATATATTACATCAATAGAAGTTTTATTAATCTTTTTTTTCTTTTCACTTGTCATGATGTTTCTTCTAATTGCTCCTCAAGAATCTCTTGAATTGCCTTGTCATTAATACAATATAATAAATCTTACCATCAGCTAAGTTACTTATTTCAGACTAATCAACTTTTAGTATAATAACCTTTTCCTTCTTTCATTTCTCCATACTTGCATTTCTTTGGCTATTTTTTTGTTCAAAATCTTTAACTGAGGCGAGCAAGTTATTAATAGAATAAGAGTTTAAATCCTTTGACTTAGAAATTGTGATCACCTTGGCATACAAAGATTCATGTAAATACCTTAATATCTAATTATCTTCTTGAGCATTTTATATCTCTTTACCTAAAGCATGTCATGATGTGATGAGTTTTGTCAATTTTATGTACATGTTACAAATGCTCTCATTAGATTGATACGAAATAATTCACAGTCATGAAGAAGAATGTTCATTCATGATTGTTTGACTTCAAATGCACCTTTGTATACGATTTACAATTTATCACATTTCTCCTTACCTCCCATATGTGAGGGAAACATGCATACAATAATTATATTTTAGTGCAATAACAATATAGTTTAAGCATCTTGTCTTAAGTTGATCTAACTCCCTATCTTTTGAAGTTATGATCAGCAAAGGAATGTTCTACATTCATGCCATTCCCTATATGATGTGGAGGTGTATATCCTACTTGAATGAAGTTCCACATTTTACCATAGAAATTTGTTAGAAATTAAAGGGTATGTTATTAAAAAGTGCCATACATGTAATAAAGCTCCCCTCCATCATGTAATGACTCCCCAATTGTGCCATGTCAAGATCAACTTATGATATTAAAATTTGTTAGCTAACTAACCCGCTCTGATACAAGTTAAAAGTGCTCATAGCACGAGAGAGGAAGGGGGAGGGTGAATTGTAGTCTTTTAAAAAATTTAATAATATATATTATATTAGCCAAAGACTTTAGAACTTCTAGAGCACAAAAACAAAAACTGATTCCCTTTATTTTCAAACATAATTTTATTACACTTAGAATAAATTAAATATACCTTTGTTTCCTTCTTTATCTTTGTTATTATCAACCGGTCATCAATTTTCAAAAATATATGTAATTTTTTTTAAAATAATCAACAATAATATAACACAAAATAAGTAAGTGAAGAAATTAAAAAAAAAAAGGAAAATGTAATTTAGATTTTTATGGTGGTTTAATCAACATGACTAGCGTCCACTCCTTGGAGTCTTTTTTTTTTGGAATTCCACTAACACACTGCTTTTGCTCACATCAAGGTGGAGAAGGACCTCTCATTCATATAGAAATGGATAACACACTTTCGAGAACTTCTATCCTAAAAATCCAACCTCATTCTACACCCAACATAGTGGAGATGCCTACAACACTAGCCACCCAACTAAACAAAAGAGTCTCCTATATCAAGACTCGCAAAATCTCTTTCACAAAAGAGATCTCACATACAACTACTCAAGGAATGAGGATATTGATGAAGATGAACAACCTTAAGTACTTCTCTTACACAAAGATTTTTTGGACACCCTTCCAAGAAACCGCTTAGGTTCTCTCCAATCTATCTCACCATATTCCTCAAACTATTATGTAAAGATCTCAAGAACTTTCTCTAAGAATCCCTTGTCTCTCTTTGGGAAAAAATCTCTTTCTAACTCTCAATTATATTATCTCTAGTTTTAGTTAAGTATTTATATTAAGGATATAAATCAAACACTAAAATCCTTATTAAGTAAATTTCTTAGGTTGATAATATATTATGATACCTACATATATAATATGATCTATTTAATGTTGCTAGCTTAGTGAGTTACATCAATCTGTCCAAAAGTATTTCATCTGAAAAAGCTCTCTATTGTTCAAACTATACTATTAGGATCATATAATATGAAATTTTATTTGATATGACTCTTTGATTTTAGGTTACCAAATTGGTAAATATTAAAATGAGAAATAAAATTTCGTACTACATCAATTGAAACATCTAATATGATCAGTTCAAATTTTAAAATTACCTCTTTTTTTTGAAATATTAAAATTTATGAATTTTTATTTGAAGTGAAGGATTGTCTAGTATGATATTAATCATATCATAGGATTAGTTATGAAAATGTTATATTTGAAATTTCTATTGATTAATGATAATTTATTATCATAAATAATAAAATAAAATTTAGATCGTATAGTATGATTCAGATTGTATTGTATGGTTAATAAAAAAACTAAGTATTTTAATAAACTTTCTAAGTTATCTATTTTGAATTACACTCATGCATGTATGAATGGTTGTTCAAAAAAACATATATATAAAGAAATGTTCACAAAACTTATATATCTATTAAAATGCTACCAATTTGATATTTGGAAACCAATGTAGTGATGATCATTGTGTCATTATGTAGGCTCTCTCAAGCAATCTTGTCATCTTTGTAGAAAGTGATTGAAGAACTTTAAATGGACATCAAGCTCACCTATTTGACCCTCATCTTCTTTGCAGTCACTGGAGATTCGACTCACCCAACAATCAAGATGGTGGGCACACTCTAGAATATAATTCATGGAGCCTTCTAGATGCTGCACCAAGATAAAGGCTAAGGACAAGATCCCAAACTTAAAGCCATCATCAGAATTTGGGAAATCGCCATAAAAAGCTCTCTTTGTAAACCCATCAACGCCCCATGCTACTTTAAAATTATGAGATAATAATTTAAAAGCTTAAATTAATTCCACTTGATGGGTAGGTGGGCCATACAAGTTAAATAGGCAATGATATTAATAAATTGATTGATTTCAAGAAGACCCTACTCACGATTTATAGCCAAAATACAAAATTTCATGTATTTGGAAGCTTTAAATTTTGTTTTATTTCTTTTATTTTCTTTCTCTTACTATTAGGAAATTTCATCAATCATATAATAATACTTTATTGGCCCTTATGGTAATTCAAAATTGTTTAGTCTTAAAAAAAGGCCTATAAATATGACCTTGCTTTGTACTTGATGGTTTGAATAAATTTGTTTTTTTCTTGTGAAAATGTCATATGGGAAAACATTTATTGCTTCTCTAAGCATTGGTAAGGTTTTATGGTTGATTATCTAGGGCTTTGGTGAGTCCATAGCTATCTCTTCTTACCATTTTTCCCTTTCTTCCTTTACATAATTTTCTCCTCGTATACCCAGCCTCAAGCTTAGAATTCCTTAACCCCCCAAAAATATCCAAACTCTCCTAAATAATTCCATACATCTCTCATAAGTTTCAAAGGCCTCACCTCCCTAAGAGCCTTAATATACCATAGCCAAAGTTCCAATATAGAGAGGTAATGTCCAATTCTGAGCAACCAAGATAAACATTTCATAACTTCTCAACAATGAATAAATAATATCTAAAATTTCAACCATAGTTTCCTAACATCTCAAATCTTTAATCTTGAGTTTCTCATTATTTTTCTCTAAGGAAAACTCATCTTTTTGGGGCTTATATGTTTTAGACCAAAATCAGTCAAAAAACCTAAATTCAAACTTCACAACCACCCAAATAACCATTCCATCATCACCCTGAGAGGAAATAAATTATGTTCCTATATTCATCACAAAGATCATGTTGATATCAAACAATTTTTAATATAAGAACCAAGGTCACTAAAGATGTCAAGGTCAAGGATTGAAGGCACACGTCACTCCATCTAGAAGCTAGAAATATTTATGACAAGATCTGATTTTTTTTTAGAATTGAAAAACTTGGGAAATACCCAAAACCACATAATATTAGTATCATATATTTATGTTGAATAATTGATTTAATTAAAGCTACTTTCCTTGGTTTTGGTTTTTCTTTTCCATATGGCTTGGTGGCCCTTTCCTTTAGGATACCATGTAGTTTGTTATCGATAAAATAATAATTAGACCCATATCCTAACTACGACCATTGGATAATTCATGTTTTTTCTCCTTCCATCCCTCCAGATTCTCAATCATATTGGTATGATCAAATAAATTCCACTTGTGTGCATGTGATGATGCGTTTGGTGATCCATTCACTTATTGGAATAACTTCAGTGAGTTTTCCCAAACTTTCATTATTTTTTTCTTTTCTTGTTCTCTTTGGATTCTTTTTAAAATATTATGAATTTTATTTCTCAACCCCATTAATTATGTGTATTTATTTGGTTTGGTGGCCAAGATAACACCTTTTGATATGATTCATTTGATTAAAAATTTTCTTTTATTGAAGAAAGAAGTGGTTATCAATCTACTATTTTATTATTTCTTTAATTTTATAATTTTATAATTTCATTTTATTTAGTAGCATTTATATTTTTCCCCATTTGTTCTCTTTTAGTCTTCAGGGGATGAGTTGTTGAAGATGAGGAGAGTTTATGTAGCATGAAGATAATGGCCAATGGCTAGACCGGAAACTAAGGCCAATTATTAGAACTAGGGACAGTCACCATGCCAAAATCTCTATGCAAAGGAATTAACATCCCATAATACTTTTTAAATTAAGGGAGAATAATTTGAAAGCTTAATTTAAGGCCCCTTAATGGGTCTGTGGGTAGTACAAGTGGGAAAGGTAAAGATCTTCATAAATTGATTGATTTTAAGACCACTCAACTTTCCATTTGTGATCAATCCAAATTTTCATATATTTGAAGCTTTTAATTTAATTTAAATTTTTTTCTTCTCTGATAATTAAAACATGTTATCAATTCATGTAATTGTATTTTATTAGCTATTAGGTCTTTTCAAAGACTTAAGAGCCAATAAAATATTATTACAAAATATTTTAATGAATACAAAATTATTTTTCATGTGTAAATTTTATGTAGAAAGCTTAGTAACTTCTCTTTTTATTATTAAGGCTTGGTGGTTGATCTTCTAAGGGTTTGGTGAGTCATTAATTATATCTTCTTACTATTTTTCCTCCTCTTTCTGTACTCAATTTTCATCTGCTCTATTTATCCTCAAGCTTAGCATCCCATAACCACAAAATATATTCAAAGTCTCCAAAAGTATCCTAAATAGCCCCACACATCTCTCATAACCATTAAATGCCTCAACTATCTAAGAACCCTAATATACTATAGCCAAAGTTTCAATATAGAGAGGCAATTTCATACTATGAACAACTAAGATAAAAGTTTCATAACTTCTCAACAACTGATCTAAAATTCATAAAAATCTAACCATTATTTCCCTAACCACCTAAACATTTGATTTAGAGCTTATCATTATTTTTCTTAAAGGAAAACTGAACTTGTTGGAGCTCTGAACTTGTTGGAGCTCTGAAGTTTCAGACTAAAATCTATCCAAAAATCTAAATTCTAGCTTCACCACCACCCAACCAACCATTCTATCACCTCAGTAACAGGGCACAAATCAAGTTCTTTCATTCACCATAAAGATCCCATTAACACTACATCACTTTTATAGCTACCTTTTCTTGTCTCCATACTAGCATAGCATGCATAAATTCCTTCAACTTCTATGACTTGATGAGGTACTCCATCAGCACTTTTAGGTGGTGACATTCCTCCATATCATCGACTTGCTCTTTATGGAAGGTGTAATACCCTGTATTTTTATGAGCATAGATGATCTTTCATAGGCATTGGGTACCTAAAGTACTCCTTATTTGGAATGTCCTCAGTTGGCTCAACCATGAATACTCTAAGGGGAGTATAGGAAGGGTATTTTTATGGTTAATGGATGACTTCTTCATGGTATGGGTGACTGGCCTGAGGGGACTTCTCCAGCTTTGGTGCTAAAGGCTCTACTATCCTTAAGGACCTTGGGTGCATGGCTTGACTCTAGTGTTTATGGATTTAATTATCATGCAAAAAATTTGGTTTTTAATCCCTTCTACCCCTGGGATTAAATCCTTCCCTATTTCCTTTTCATTTATATTATACTCTCATGGTGAAGGGGATGAGTGCTTAAAGGGGATTCATCCACTTCGCTTTTGTTGCAAATCTTGATTTTATGGATTAGAATTTTGATGATAGCAAACATTCATGTTTTTCTATGAATGCCTTGCCTACTAATATTTCAGGTCCACAAGAATGAGTGTAACTGAAGCCAACTCAAGATTGGGTAGATTAGGTCTGAGTCAGTTTGTAATTTTTTCTCTTTCTTGAGTCTATTATAAATGATGTGGTTCTTGATGCTAAGTAACCTTGCACACACACACATGGAGGAAAATTTCTATATATTGGTTAGAGTTCTCTGTTTTGATCACATCATCCGGGACGATCCAAATATCATCCTAGACGATCTGTTAAAAATAAAAATCCTAATTAGGTCATCCTGGTTAAGACAGCCGTCATTAAGCACATCGTGTTGGACAATATTCATATCGACCAGGGATGATAGGCTCAAATCAGAAAGAATCAGCCACCATATCTATTTAGGTATTCTTTATTTTAATTTGGACATCGTCTAGGACATTATCCTGGATGATGCAGCATAATTATGTCTAAATTAATATGGTAATTAAGGAAAGTAATTAAGGTTTGATTGCACGATCACATCATCTGGACGATCGTAGGATCAGTTGGGATGATCTATTGGACGAATTGACATCGACCATCTTCTATTTAGGGTGATGCTTTGGATGATTTTCACAGATTTGAACTAATTATCTGGGATGATTGTGAGATCGGCCAAGATGATTAGCTATTTTTCCATTATCCATACATCCATTCAGTGCGATTATCAGGAATGATATTCTTTGATTTGTACTAATCGCACATGATGATATATTATCGGCCTGGATAAAATGAATAAAAACATTCTAATCATCCCAAACTGTCTGGGCTGATTGAGCTAAATTTACATTGATCGTCCAGGATGATATCTATATCAGCCTGGACGATAATGTCAGTTTGTATAAAATAAGAGCTATTCTGAAACTCTTCTATTTAAGAGCTCTTGTTCTACCCAATAGCTCATCTTTTGTTGCTATCTTGACCTGAGAGAGCCTATAAGGGAAGGGAGAGAAAGGGAGAGAGAGATAGAGGATCTTATGAGGGGGAGTTTGTGAGGGTCTCACAAAGGTTGCTCCAAGCAAGGATCCAATTTGTCTTCTCCGATCGTCGTCTCTTATTCTTGGAGGTTCGAGAGAGCTTCACTTCAGCAATCGATCAAGATTCTCTACCTGTTTCAGGAGGAACCAAAAGGAGTTAGATTCTCTGCCTCACCGGTGTCAGTGGAAAGGAGGTTTTGTACAGGCTTCTTTACCTTGCTGTGGGAGCAAAAGGAGAGTCACTTGAGTTTAGTGCAATACTCAGAGGGCGCCTCCGGGAGTGGATGTAGGTCGAGTTGACCGAACCACTATAAATTTTTGTGTTCTTTTCGACTGCTTTTTTCCATATTTAATTTCCACATGTTTTCTTTGTGGTGAATTTATGTTTGGTTAATATTAGTTTTTGATTGAAAGATTTTTAAAAATACTAATTCGCCTCCCCCCCCCCTCTTGGTTAGCTTGGGCTAGTTCATAAGGGCTTAACATCCCTAACGAACTTTCAACTTTACTCCTATGCATTAACATGGATGTTAGTGAGTTCCAAAAACTAGATAAGTGTCTACATTAGTTACAGTCTAAGTGCACACTTGAAGGGGCCCTCTCTTAGTTCCTCAGTCAGTACAACTTGGATGACTGCTGTTCTAGATTCTTCACTTCTAACGTTTTCCTTAGAACCTCACTATGAAGCTTCTTATTGATTACCCTAGCTCTTGGCTTACCTTTAGCAGATATTGTGAGGTTTTTTGGGGTTTATGGATTTTTTTGAGTTGAGTCACAAACCTTTACTTAAACTCGATGAAGGAGGTGATCACTCCCAAAGGTAGGAAAGTGCACCACTTGAGCACTAATTCCTTGACTGTGGTGAAGAAAGTTGTCACTTGAGGGCGTCATCTAAATCAAACAAGAAAGTCATCGACTAAAATGTTCCCACATGGTCAGCGGAGTTTATCTTTCCTCTACATGACTCCATGTGGGCAAGTTAAATATAGGAGGAAGCCTTACCTCAACAATTTCCCACTTAACTAGTGGACTATAGTCATTGTCACTTGTCCTTATGCGAATGTATGCAAGAATTAGCATGAGATTATTGCATTTTCTGGGAGCCTATGGAGAGCAACCAAGAAAGAAGATTCCTTTGGGATGTTCTCCCAAGAAATCATAGATCATCTTAAGAATTCCCTCGTCCATTTCCTGTAGGTTGCATTGGGTAGTGAATTCAATGTTCTTGATGTTAACGAAAGGCACTTTCAAAAGTTGCTCATCAAGTTGGGTATGTATTCTTATCATTAGCATTAATCTATGCTCACTTAACCTAAGAGGATGTTGAATCTAAATTTATATGTGGATGATACCCAACTTTACTAGTTGGTCAACCCGGTGAGCTTGAACTTGTATTTAAGATTGGAGAGTATGGAGAGGGAGGGAGGCGAGGAAAGAGCTACATGTCTTGAATTGGTAGAGTATCCACTTTTAATAAAGGAGAAATATTAGCATCCCCAACTTGTTTCTCATAACCCCTTATTCATAGGGATCTAAGGGCTACATGATTGGTTATACAAAGGAAAAAAGTAAATATTACAAGCTATACAAATTATTATATAATTCCACATGCTAATCTCAACACATGTCACTTTCTAATGAACTGAAGGAGCTAGGATAAAGTCAATAGCCACATGGGTGAACATACTAGCAGCGATCAGGATCTAGCTAAGTTTGTGAGTAAGCCCTAATGAAAGGTTGGGTATATGACTTATATGGGAGATCTTGGTAGCCTTAAGGGGAAAGGAGAGTAAGGTGTGGGAGGAATGAAGAGCTTGGGGACATACAACACTAAATAAATGATATAAAGAACTCTTTGAATAGGCACATCCCTGTGGTTAAGTTGGGTGAATTTGAATGGTCTGTGGAAAGTGCCAGTGATAGAGTTAACGACGACTAGGGGTATGATGAGGAATCATCGATTTGCCCCATTTATGGCGAGTTCCTTTGTAGGCTTGAAGTGATATGAGCTTGTTGATCTCCATGTGCAAGTCCCTCTGATGTTTCTTGTTGATTTCTTCAAAGGAAACTCCCTTGAGGGTGAGTATCCTCATCATGAATTTGTAGCCACCAGCTAAAACACCTATTAAAGCATTTATGAGTATACAATAAGAGTATTGCAGCACCTCACATGTTAATTTATTAAAGCCTGTTCATAAATTCCTCCTGAAATAAAAAAATTATAATCTTTTAACTGCATGATGACTTAAGTAGGACACCGCGCAGTTAGGCTCAAGTTTTCAAAGTTCTAAAAGTTCTTTTAGGTTGAGAAGACAAAAGCCGCAAATTTTGCAAATAATTGGTCGTAGGACAAAACTAAATATTTTCATATAGAATGGTTGCTGGTGGGTTATTAACAACTCAGCTAAGTCTTGCATTAAGAGGAAAACTTGTGATAATTATGAAAGAAACCTCAAAATCTTGGCGTTGATGCAACTTTCACTTGGAAATAAGTTGCTAATCTATATCTGTATCGTAAGATAATAATTACTGATGTTCTATTCATTATTTCCTATAGCGGCACAAATATACGTTACTGCATTAGAAATATAAAACTGCAAAAGAACACAGGTTATTAAGTGATTTTTCACCCGATGCCTATATCTAGTGGGAGTGCGAAGCAACTTTTTCCAAAAGAAAACACAAAATAGAAAATAATCTTGAAGAAACGTCACAAATTTGTTTATACAGCAATCGAGAGATTTTTATCGAAATTATTTTGAGGTAGAACGTCCTATTTCCGTTTTTCTCAAGATGAGTTTAATGGTCCATAATTTAGTTTTGATGAGAGTGGAATAGATGGTGATACGTGACTAATTAAACAGTAAAGATTTATAATTCACTCATAAAATCCATCATGATAAAAGCAAGTCTTAAATTCTTTTTCGCTAAACCAATTTTTCGTTATATTCTCTTAGGAGTAATTTGGTTGCTTGATGAAATAAAATATGATTTAAAAATGAAAAATTGACTTTATGTGCCCATAACAGCATGATTTTGAGAATTATTTCCGGTTTTGGTATTTTGGTGAAATATAATTGAAAGTTTATTTCACATTCTTCTCTCCCTTTGAAGGGAATTTTTATTGCCTCCTCCCACCTGACGCATCTCTACGTTCGGTATGCCGTGATAACGCGACACCTGGCAGCCAACTTTACCTGAGACCCGATGCGGCGAATTTTGGGTATATGGCACGTGCGAAATTTAAAACTTACGGCCCGACCAACGGACCCGAATATTATCGCGCGGACCCGAAAAAAACGGCGATGTTTTCAAACAAACCTTACCATCTTTCACTTCAGTCATCATTCGCTTGGATATACTTCATCTTCTCCAACCGGCGATTCTTCTTCTTCCATTTGTTGTGTTGTACCGATCTCTGCATATTTGATTTAACGATGCCTCAGGTTAGTTTATTCTTAGATTATCAAATGCCTACTCTTCTTCTTTTATAATATTTATGGTTAGGGTTTACCGAGCGGTACCGAGCAGTACCGATCATTATTTGCCATGAAAGATCGATATGAGCTAAGCAAACTGTTTGGTCTTCCTGGCTACAATGCATTTCCGAGCATTAGTAATACTCGATAGTCCTCGGTATTGGCCTATAAGGGTAGTTATAAGCCATTAATGGTATATATAAGCTTGGTTAACAGCTCGGTAGTGGTCGGTACCGAGCTGTACCGAGCATTACTAAAACTCGGTATTGCTCGGTATTTTTCGACAATAGTAGGTATAAGTATTTTTTGTACTATTTAGGGTTATGGTGTAGCCAACGGTACCGAGCATTATTTGCCTTCAAAGAACAGTATGAGTTAAGCAATACCGAGCATTAGTAAAACTCGGTTTTGCTCGGTGCTGCTCGGCACAGCTCGGTACCGATCTGTACCGAGCAAAAATATTAGTCGGTAATGCTCGGTACTGCTCGGTACCGATCTGTACCGAGCATATCTATTAGTCGGTATTGCGCGGTACTGCTCGGTACCGAGCTGTACCGAACATAACTAATAGTCTATTTTTCTCGGTATTTGCCTATAATGGTTGGTATCAGTCATTAAGGTACGTATAAGCTTAGCTAAATGCTCGGTGCAACTCGGTACCGAGCTGTACCGAGCATTACGAACACTCGGTATTGCTCGATATTTGCATTAATGGTACGTATAGGCTTTTCTAACAGCTCGGTATTGCTCTATACTGCTCGGTACCGAGCAGTACCGAGCAATAATAGCACTCGGTATTGATCGGTATTAGTTATTAGCATTAGTAACGATTGATGTTACGCAGGGATATACTCCAAAGATTCATTTCTGATGCCAAACTTTGACTTTTAGAGAAGTTTGTAATTTACTTGTTAAGAGGTTTGGAGATCCTTTGGTTGATAGACTGCGTCAGTTGCAAATCAGCCAGTTCCTCAGGCTTCCTCTTATGCCTCAAAATGTTTCACTTATACATATGCTATTAACGAAGTGGGATATGAAGACCGAAAGTTTCATAATTAAAGGACAGAGTCTAAAATTCATATCTGATGAAGTTGCATTACTGATAGGCATGCCAAATAGGGGTATTATTTTTGAAATTGGCAGTGGCAGATCTAGTGGAAAAACTTCAAATGACATTCGCCACGACATTGAGAGGATGGATAATAGCACTTCAATGGATGATTTAGTGAAATGCTTCGTCCTTTACCTCTTATCGAACATATTTTATCCAACGACTAACTTTCGGATACCTTTAGCTATCTTGAAACTTCTCAACAATCTTGATAGTTTTAATCAGTACAACTGGCCTGAATCAATCAGGGGTTTCCTAGTTGAAGAATTCAACGTTGTTGCTACAAAACAAGCCAAGGGATTTGCATTGGGTTATGTAAATGGTTTTGTAATGATTTTAATTGTGAGTATTATTTGTTTGTTCAATAAATGTTTGATTAGTGTACAAAATCTATAACAAAGTTAAATTGCCTTTATTTCTACAGATTTGGTTTCTTGAACATACAACAATTCATGTTGTACAGGATGATCTATCCCGGCCTCATTTTACTCGCTGGGATGATAACTTTATTTACACTAAGAAAGAAGTTAATAATATATTTGCTGACCTTAAAGATGATGAGGTATCTTCACTACATATTTTAATTCAATTATCTCGTAAAATTATATTTGTTAATGGTTAAATTGGATCTAATGTTAATTTTTTTGCATATAATTAAAGAATTGCAAGGAATAACTGATGATGAAAAGGTTTTATTGCTTCCTCTTTCTCCACCAGCCAGTCCAATACGGGTGGCAAGCCCTAGTAGGGTAGCTTTCACCATAACAGCCGAGTCAAGTCCACCCACTCCTGCTTCTTCAGTGCGGTTGTCAAGTCCACCCAAACATGACTCAGCTCCACCAACTCCAATCAGTCCAATACGGATGTCAAGCCAAACTCATCCTGATTCATCAGCACATCCTGAATCTAGACCTGTTGATGAGGAAACTAACTTGGGAATATTAAATAAAGCAATATACGAGCTGTTCAACAAGCACAACTTTATGAAGAAGAAGGTAGCAGATGTGGAAGCAACCAATCACATACTTGAACAGCGCATACATTTTTTGGAGGATTCTGTGTTTGATTTGGAAAAGGAAAATTTAAATTTGAAAGAACAAATTAAAAAGAAATACCGGTTTTTGATGCAGTTCTTTGAAGAACAATTTTCTTCTTATTTTAAAACTTACAAGAAAGAAATGAGTGCTTGTTCTTCTTTATCTCCGACTGTATCTGAACAGGACACGACCTTGAGTGAGTATGAGGTTGATCCGTCATTACTGACAGGGATTGCAAAAAGAGTTCAAAGGAGAAATGATCGAAAAAGAAAACTTGTATCCACACCTTTCACTACGGGTGTTAGAAAGAAGAAAATAAAAAAAAATTTGGCATCCAAAGAGGATTTAGGTAATGCAATTGCAAGTGATCCTCCAGATAAAGAACCAGAAAATGCTCCAGTTCATACACCTACTCCAGCACCACAACCTCCAACGGAACCTACACCAACTATTCCAAGTGTAATTGCAGCAGCACCTGATACAGCTCCTTTAGCCACAGCATCTCCTAAAACTGGTATAGAACCAGAACAAGCTAAAGTTAGTGGTGTTGAACCGTCTGTTATTAAAGCAATGGTTGTTTATGAAGTTGATGAAAATAAAGAAATTCCACCGAGTCCTACACCTGAAATGTTAGATTACCCTGGCAGAGCCTTAATTAGTGAAGATAAACACCTCATAATCGATAATGGACTTAAACAATTCAAGTTTAAGTGATTATTCGATTTTATACTAATTTGAGTCGTTACTATATCTATAACTAGTACCGACCTTTACTGTTCGGTATAACTCGGTATATATGGCTCGGTATAGCTCGATATATATGGCTCGGTATTAGAACATTTTGAGGCGGTACTAAATTTTGTTTTTTTTTTTGTTATGCAGGACCGATTCTATCTTCGAACTTGGAATTATAGCAATTTATAGAAGCCAATTTGATGAATTACTAATGTCGAAAGAGCTTGATAATAACCACATAGACGCGTTTGGTCATTTATTAACGTAGAAGGAAGCAGCATGTCCTGGTCGTAATCAACCTTTTCTATTTGTTTCAAGCTTCCATTGGGTTAGTAATTAACATTCATGTATTTATTAGATTTAATCATGTTCGAAGTAATCACACTACTTCTTTCTTCTCAACCAGCTTTACTACAAATAATACAATGAATCGAACACAAGAACATTCGTATCTCATATAGACAAAACCTTTATTAAGAGTGTAAATTTGATCATCGTTCCAATAATATACGGTAAACATTGGACACTTCTACTTTGCAATTTGTTAAAAAAATGGTGGGAGATTTATGATTCATTACCGAAGAAGACACATAAAGAGATACTCTCAGAAGTTGTAAGTTACAACTAATTTTTTTGTTATCATTTGTACTCTTAATATTATTCTATGTTAATTTGATTTTGGTAATCCAGATTTCTCATTTCTACAAAGACACGGAGGACGCCTTCGACAATGATATAACGAGATGGCCAATCAAAGGATTTAGAAACGTGCTGACACAAATTAATAGCGTCGATTGCGGAATGTATCTTTGTAAATATATGGAAGTTCTAATACAAAAAGAACCAATTAAATGGTATCGATATTTAAACTGGAATTCTAGTATGCCATTGTATAGGGCTGAATTTGCTTATGACTTGCTATGTACTAAAATTCAATAGATTATGAAAGAAATGTTTAACTTTGATTATCTTGTGAAAGAAAAGTTTAACTTTGAACTGGCATTCGTATCTAATATAGAATTTGCATTGGGCTCGGTATAGCTCAGTATAGCTCTGTTTGGATAGGTATGGCTCGGTATAGCTCGATATATAAGGCTCGTTATAGCTCGGTTTAGATCGGTATAGCTCGCTAAATCTCGGTATAGGTCGGTATAGCTCGGAATGGTCGAAATTTTCTAGGTGCAAAGACAATTCTGATTGGTATTGCTCGGTATTACGCGAAATAAGCTCGGTACAAACCCAATAACGATCGGTATTGCTCGGTATCAGCCCAAATATATCCAAAATCACATATACATTCAGAAAGATGTAGTAATGATATAAATTAAAGGCAAAATTTACTGATTACATGAAAGACGATTGACTACCTGAATCTGGATTTGTAAAGTGTAAGTTTGTGGGAGGAATTGTGGAGGGTTGCTTGATTTTTTTGGGCTTCCTTTTCTCCCAGTGGTCCTTCAATCTTGCATTTGAAACGCCCTTGGGCTGACATTTTTTTGGATCTTTAATAGTTTCATTACCAGCTGTAGAAATTGTTATGTTTTTTCTACCAAGCTTGATGGAATTAACTTTTGTAGCCAAAGTACTCAAATCATCTATAACATCAGTTTTGTTCCTATCGTCCGGGCAGATCGTGGATCGTCCTGGGACGATCAGTTGAAATTTTGCTCCAGAATGTGTACATAAGCTACAGGAAGATTTTCCTGTAAGGATCATCCGGGCCGATCGGGAATCGTCCCGGGACGATCAGAGCAGTGCACAAGTCAGAGAATAAGGGTTTTTATTGTCCAAGGAAATTAATTATCGTCCTGGGAAATCGTCCCAGGACGATGTAAATTTGTTCAGATCGTCCTGGACGATCGTGCGATCGGCCGGGCCGATCTCAAGAGGATTTAAGGGAAATCAGCCATTTTGAAGAGAGAGAAAAATTATATTTTATAAAAATATCTTTGAGGAGAGAGAAAGTCAAGGGAAAAAGAGGAAAAGTGGATTTTTGGGCAACGCCGGTCCATTTTCGTCCGTCGAGACAGTTCAAGAAATTGGTGTACGCAAGGTAAGGCACATTCCGCCTTTCTCAATTTTCAGAATGGTGAAGTTTGAATGATTTTTCTGTCCGGATTTCATTTTCGTTAGCGAATTTCGTCCATATTTTTCCGATTGGTTCAGTTTTTACCGCGTAACTTTTGGTATGTTTCTGAGGTGCCGAGTGCGTACGTTTTGATTATTTTCTGGAGAATTTTGATTGGATAGTTTTGATTCGGCAGTGTTTTATTTTGATTGTAATTTTTGATGAAGTCTGAATTTGTCTGTGCAGTAGAATAAAAGTCTTGCAATGTTGTTGTGAATATTCTGTGCTAATTTGGTAATTTGTGAAATTAGGAATTTTTGTGTAAATTCCGTATACTACCGTTATGCTGACGGATTTTCGTACGATTTCTGAAATTATCCGGATTTGTTCTAAAATGATATGATATGATTGTGTGCTATGAAATGGGAGTTATAAGGGGTCAGGATCCTGTGAGATCCTGTCTGTGTCAGGGAAATTTGAAATGAGCTCTGAAATCTGAAAACAAGTTCTGTTCCAGATCCGATGATAAGTTCTATTTTGGTGCTATAAGCACATCTATTCTGGTTCCATGAGCACAAAGAGAGGCATAAGGGGCCAGAATCTGAGAGATTCTGTCAGTGTCTGGGAAGGGAGGTATAAGGGGCCAGAATCCGTTGAGTTTATGTCCGTGTCAGGGAATCTGTTCTGATTTTTGATATGTTTTGAATTGATATTATTTTTGATTTCCGTACGATTTGATATGATGTATGATTCTAATACGATTCTATTCTGTTCTGATTTGATCTGATCTGTATGATTCTGTTCTGATTCAATCTCTGAAATTATGATTTCTATGATTTTTATTCTGTTCCGATTCGATATATGATTCTGTTGATCTGATTTCTGTACGGATTGTTGTCTGATGTGTTTGATGTGGATTCTGAGGATTTTGATTGGAGGTTTGATGTCTTGCTGAGCTATTGTAGCTCATCCTTATTTTTTACGTGGTTTTCAGATTCTGGGAAAGGGCAGGAAGTCTTGGAGTAGAAGTTCAGAGTCTGATCTATTATAGCTTGGTACTTTTGATTTTTGTACAATCATGGCTTTTCTGTTCTATCTTTCTTTCTGTCTGAAAGTCATGAGCTGTATTTGTATATGATTCTCTTTTTGAGGAAGAAAAGATAGATGATCTGTTCCGCTGCATTTGATGTTAATAGTAGCTATGTGTTTGTGTGTATGTTTATGTGTGTAAATGTTTGGAAGAAAGTTCTGAACCAAATTCCAAAGCCAGATCCTGGAATCAATTTGAGTTTGGCCACAACCCGATGCGAGCGGGATCCGTCCCGGTCGGGTAAGGTCGTGACATCATCTATGACACACTTCTCAGCCTCTTTATTACCTTGTGCTTCTGTGCTAATTTTATATGCAAAACGACATACATAATTTCTGAAAATCAAGTTGCTATCACCCAAAATAAGTTGGCAAGCATTAGTAACAAGACATGGGATCTTACCTCCAGAATATAAATCTTTTCGAGCATTGACTGACCATCTTGGGAGTAATTATTTAATGAGAATATTAATAATGTCTAACTGTCTCATTACTCTCATACAATATGCACATAATATTCACATCATTTCAAACTTAGCACAGGTGCATTCAATGGTACATTCAATTTAATTAAATTTGACAATCCAATTGTGTGAATCAGTGGAGCTGTCAATGTTCCAAACAGTAAACCTTGATAAATCTGATGAAGTATTTTCCACGCATAATCCACCTAGTCCATGTAAGAACTCATCTTCAAAAAATGCATACAGCTTCCTTGAATAAAATTTTGCAGCTTGCTTCAATACCAGGCTACTTTTCATATAAGGAACTATTTCAGTTTGACTACATCTGAATTCTTCATCTTGTTTATTTTGACGCCAAATCCTCATAACCTTCTCTAAATCGAGGAAGCACTCCGTGATAGTACTTGTTGGCTTGGAATAACCATGACATACATGATTGGTTGACTCACTCTGTTGGGTTGAAAAAATGTCAAGATTAAAATAATCTTTGTTGAATGCAGTTGACCACTTCTCCTTGATTTTGTAGAGATCATTCAACCATTGATTGTTTTGCAGGTTTCCTTCTAATATTATTTCAGTCCATTTACTCTTAAATTCCTCCACTGAATCACAATATTTGAAACAATAATAAAATAAGTATTTAACTCTGTTGTTCCTGTTAAAGCATCAAACCTTTGAAGGTGCCTTCTGGTACATATGCCATTGACACAATCGATGTCGTGTATTAGGCAATGCAATCTCTATTGCCCTAGTCATGGCTTGATCCTGATCATTAAAAATGGTAATGGGATGTTTGTTATCCATGATTCTTATAAATGTTTGAAAACGCCAGGTAAAAGAAGCTATAGTCTCATCAGATAAAAAAGCAACTCCTAGTAGAACATTTTGCCAGTGATTGTTTACTCCGACAACTGGGGCACAAGCTAAGTTATATTTATTTAAACGATAACTAGTATCGAATATAATCACATCCCCAAAATAGTCATAATCGATTCTACCAAGACCATCAACCCAAAAGAAATTCAACAAGCATCCATCTTCATCTGTTTTAACATCCCATGCAAACATGTGGTCATCAATTGCCCATTCTTTAAACAATTTGATAAGTGAATTAGTGTCTCCACTCTTAAACTTTGCTCTTCTTTCTTTTCGGATATGGTTGTATGCATCCCGCTTCGTGAATCCAAGATTAGTCACACCTCCAACTTTATTAGATAGGTAGGTAAATGCATCGACAGTTCTTATACCGACTTCTGTCATAGATTTCAAAATGGCTGCATTATTATCACTAATTGACCTAGCCGACCTGAGCAAATGTTGATCATCCGGCCTAGCCAGTTCGTGATTGTGACTCTCTACAGATTTATTAACTGACCAAAGCCTATCTTTACTCACCGAAAATCTAACCATGGCTGGACATCCAGTTCTTGTACATGATCTTCGATATTTTAACTTAGTACCACTTTCATTCTCCTTCTTGAAACCTGCTTTAGAACACACAAAATCCTTTGATTTGATTAACCTTGTATTTGGCCAGAAATGGTGATGTTCTTTCCGAACACTAAATCCAATTGAATGCGTATACTGGCAATAGTTTTCATATGCTTCTTTCTCACAATTGTAAACACCCTAATAAATATTCAAACATCCATATTAGCTTTATATCTAAATATCAATCCAGACATTAAAAACATTTTGATACCTAGTTACCGAGCGGTTTATGCAGTACATCTCGGTATATACCGATTGGTACTGACTTCTATATGAATGATCGGCACTACGACGTATTAATATTAATTAGCTCTGTACTAGTGCTAACCGAAATTATACCGAGCTTTTATAAATAGTACCGACAGTTTACCGATAAATACTACTCAATACCGACCTTATACCGAGGTAAGGAGTTCAACTTTGTTTTGCTCGGTATTGCTCGGTATTGCTCGGTACAACTATTTACCGATATTTTACCTATCTATTATAATCAGTACCGAATGTATAGCAATCTATAATATAGATTACCGACTTAATACCGAGCAAAAAAAAGCTTCATACTACAACGAACGTTTGATACCCATTAATGAAACAGTAAAAAGTAGAAAAAACAAACAGTATACATAAAAACTTACTAATATCAAAACAGAAAAAGGTTCATCATAGCTTAAAGTTTGAGTTTTCTCGCAGAAAAAGAAATCTTCGAAATTGGAACCTTCATTCGATCCTTTCATCTCCTAAAATACTTAACGATTTCTTTACGTGAGGAATATGAAAATTATGGGAACCGTAAAGACTGTAAAACATATTAGGTTTAATACAGAGAAGGTTTTAATACCAGAGAGGTAAAAGCCGCGTACTTTTTTACTTTTCCCGCCCATTTCATATACATTACGACGGGACAACCCGAAGAATTTTAAAAAATGTGGTAAAGCATATGGGCTAGCGTCGGGTCAAAATGGGTAAAGTTGGCTGCCAGGTGTCGTGTTATCACGGCATACCGAACGTAGAGATGCGTCAGGTGGGAGGAGGCAATAAAAATTTCTTTGAAGGGCATTTAATATTTGTTGGATTTCCACTATGAGGCTTCAACAATAGGGTTAATAAAACAACTCCTATTTCATCTAGAACCTATTTATCTTTATTTTTTACTAGATATGTATTTTTAGCAAATTAAGTTATTTATTTTTCTTGTCAATATGACTTTAAACATAGGCTATAATAACTTACCCATAATGTCATTTAGCACCCAACACATTTTCAAATGGGAGACACCCATATCATTAAAATTTCTATATATAAATATTATTTCTCCTAATATAATATCATTTTAAGGTCACAAAGAAGTAAATCTAGTTTAAATTTATTAATGATATTAAAATCCAAGCTTTATGCCTTATTTAGTAGATTCTACACTACAACCTTAATTTTCTTCATCAAAGTAGTTTCTATGTTCGGTTCGACAATGCATCTATTGATGAACTGATTCTATGTTGTGAGCATAAAAAACTCTAATAATGTAGTTATTAAACATGAACATGTAGTCTAGGAAATATTTATGAAGCTTTTTAAGTGATTGATTGTCATCAAGTTTTATCAATTTTTAGGGAAGAAAGTAGGAGCTAACACTCAAATCTGACTTCATTCTCTAGATAAGATACCATTCTTGGATTCTTAACACATTTTTCACGGAAGTTCCTATAGAAATCAGCACTTTTCAATGCCTTAGAAGTCAAGTATTATTCTTTAGGATATCTATAAATTTTAAGCATCATCATAGTATTCATTGTAACATAATGCGTACAATATCCATGATGTGTATATAAAAAAGAGTAATATTGTTATGTATATCATAGATGAATATTGAGTCTTTTATTGTGTCAATCAACCCCCTTAGTTCAAAAATAAATGCTTTATTGAATCATTATTTCTCGCATTAACTGCTATAAATGTCACATTAATTATATGTGTGTGTTTTTTTTCTTGAGCCAGTACTACAAGTAATGAATCTTAATAATGTTGATTAAAAAATGTTTCATCAACACTTAGTATTGGATGACATGCGGTTTTGAGTATTAAATAAAATACATATAGTGAACACAATTGAAACATCCTTCATCCACAAGCTAAATATAAATATATTTATTTGTATTTTCTTCTTTTGTAGCATAACTATACAAGAAGGTAACTTTTGAAGGGATTCTTCAAGGGAGTCTCTTATATAAGCAATAGATACCTCATGACACTGATGACGGATGTTGCAGCTTTACCGAACCTGCACAAGAAGGTTAGAAGAAACAAACAGAGCAATGTAGAGGAATTTTCATCTATTTTCTCCAATGCTTCATAGCTATAGTAGTGATTGATTTATAAAGAAGAAGATGAAGCTACAGTTATATCTCAACGGTGAAGATGAGGAATTAGTGAAGATACTAAACGGTTGAGATTGAGGTAGTCTGCTAAAAGCTGTAAAGCGACTTCGGAGTAGTGGAAAGGCAAGCCAACAGATTAATAAGTCTAGTTTCTTATAAAGTGCATTATCCATTATCACCCCCTCTCAAGCTAACGGGAAGTTGCTGAACAGTTAGCTTGTTGCGCAAGAATTGGAACCTGGTAGCAAAATAGGCTTTGGTAAACAGATCAGCCGGCTGATCGATATAAGCAATGTGATGTACAAAAATTTGATTGTGCCGAATACAGTCTGTAATGAAGTGGAAATCTACTTCGATATGCTTAATACGAGCATGGAATACAGGATTCTGTGCAAGAGCCAAAGCATAAACATTGTCACAGAAGAGAGAGGTAGGTGTCTTCGACGGAATGGAAAAATCCTGTAAAACTCGATGAAGCCAAACAATATTAGTGGCTGCTGTAGCCAGGGCCCTATATTCAGCTTTTGTGCACGAAAGAGCAACCGTCGTTTATTTCTTTACACACCACGAAACAAGATTATTGCCAAGAAAGGCACAATAGCCGGTGATAGATCTTCGAGTAGTAGAGTCAGCAGCCCAATCAGAGTCTGAATAGGCCTAGAGATCAAGGGAAGAGCTAGTAATTGGTAATCCAAGCTGAATAGTGCCGGCAAGGTAACGGAGAACCCGTTTAAGAAGCTGATAATGAAGTAAATACGGCTGATGCATTTGTTGACAAAGTAGATTCACTGCAAATGAGAGATCGGGCCTGGTAATAGTAAGATATTGTAGGGAGCCAACAAGTTGTCTGTAAAGTTCCGGTTGCTCAAACAGGGTATCTAAGAGAGTGGTGGTAGGAAGCTTGATTGGTAAAGGAGTGAGGACCGGCTTTGAATCCTTCATTCCAGCTTTTTGAAGTAGTTGAGTGGCATACAGAGATTGTGATAGATGCAGTCCATTCACGCATCCATTTTCGTCGGAAAATGGCCAAAATCCGTCAGAAAATTGCATTTCCGGCGGAAAAATTTGCACCGGTTTCACGCTCGTCAGAAAAGAACTTCTGGCGCAGATTAATTCGCCGGAAACATTTCCGGGGAATTTCTGACAGATTTTTTGCTGTAAAAATATTTTCGTCGAATTTTTAAAGCACCAGAATGTCAAAAAAAAAATTCATTTCAGGCCGACTGCTCCCCCATCCGCACCACCCTAGGTCCCCCAGCCTGCCCAAAATGCCCCGTCAGCATTCAAGCCGCCCCGACCTGACTTCCTGCTCGCGAACCGCGCATGACCTGCCTGCCGCCTTCGGCGGGGTTCGAACCCCGCCCATCTCTCCTCGCGCAAATGCTGTCGCGCCTTCTGCCATATAGTCATAAACCAAAAACTGTTATAGTTGTTACTTTTTATTTATTTAACCTATTACTTATTAATTATTAAATCAGTTAATTTAATTTAACAAACAAAGTTAAAATTATTTAACATAATTTAACAAAATAAATAATTTAAATATTTTATTATAATTTAAGTTATTAAATTCAATAATTTAAGTTAGTAAAATCAATAATTTAAGTCATATTTTAAAATAAAAAATATTTAATTTAAATCATTTAATTTGATAATAAGTTATTACAATATAACTTAATTTTTAATTTCTGTCGGAAATCCGCTGGAAAGTCTGCCGGAAATGTCCTTGGAAAAAAATCCGTCGGAAAACCAGTCAAAAAATTTGTCGGAAAATCGTTGGAAATTTTCCGTTAGAAATCCGCCATAAAATCCGCTGGTATTTGCGACGAATTTACTTCCGCCAGAAATTCTGTCGGAAATAAGCTGTTTTCCTGTAGTGATTTGCAATATGTACCACTTGAATACCCAGAAAATTTGAAACGAGGCCAAGGTTTTGCATTTGAATCTGAGAGTTCAAGGCTTGTAGCAGAGAATCTAAAGCTTGAGGTGAGTTGCCAGTGAGAAAAATATCGTCAACATATACCAACAGATATAGTTGAATTGCATCTTTGGAAAATCGGAGGAGTGAGGATGGATCAGCAATGCTCACTTGAAAGCCATAAACAATAAGAAACAAGGTGAAAGTAGCAAACCATTGTCTGGCAGCCTGCTTCAACCCGTAAATAGCCTTCTTAAGTAAACAAATATGATTCGGATAGGTTGGATCAACAAACCCGGGAGGTTGCATCATATAAATGGTTTCGTCAAGATTGCCATGTAAGAAGGCATTGGAAATATCCAATTGCAAAATCGGCCAGTTGCTAGTGACAGCAACAATAAAAAGAATACGTATTATAGGAAATTTAGCAACTGGGCTGAAAGTATCAAAATAATGAAGACCATATTCTTGATTAAAGCCTTGAGCCACCAAACGGGCCTTGTATCGAGCAAGAGAGCCATCCACATGATGTTTAGTACGAAAAATCCATTTACATACCAAAATGTTATATTGTGGAGAAGTGGGAACTAAGGTCCAAGTACCTTGTTGTTGTAACGCCTCAAATTCAAATGACATGGCTTGTCTCCATTTAGGATATTTAAATGCTTGAGAGAAGCATGTGGGAGCAATGGGAATCGTAGAATGTAACAAATCAAAGATCTTTTTGGGGTGAAGAGAGCCAGTTTTTGATCGAGTTACCATAGTATGTTTGGAGGGAGGAAGAGTTTCAATGTGGGAAGTTGGTGAAAGAACAATATCTGATGCAGTTAATGGTGGAGCGACTGCAGTTGAAGAGGAATTGGATTTGGTAACAGGAGTAATAGACTCTGAAGAGGATTGAGAAGGTCTCGTGGGTGCAGCGAGCTGAGATGATGCAGGATTAGTAGCTGAGATGGAAATTAGCAAGGCTGGGGGTACAACAGCCGACTGTGACATAGATGAAGATTGGTGAGACATAGACGTATATGGGAAAATTGTTTCAAAAAACTTGACATGCCGTGAAATGTAAAGACGGCCAGTAGTGGTATCGAAGCACTTGTAACCTTTTGTGGCTTCGGCATATCCAAGGAAGACACAGGGATGCGAGCGGGGCTGGAATTTGTGATGAAGTGGAGACGGGAGCCAAGGATAGCAAAGAGACCCGAATACTTTAAAAATAGAATAATTGGGTGGGCGGCCATATAAGCGTTCATAAGGTGAACTGTTATGAGATAATTTGGAGGGTAAACAGTTGATAGTGAAGGCTGCAGTGCAAGTGCTACGGGCCAAAAAATGATTGGGCAAATTGGCATGAAATAAAGTGCCCGAATGGTCTCCAATAGATGTCTGTGCTTGCGTTCAAAAATTCCATTTTGCTGAGGCGTATACGGGTAAGTCGTTTGATGAACAATGCCACATTGCTTAAGATAAGTAGTGAAGGAGTTATTTAGATATTCGCCACCACGATCAGTTCTTAGAGTTGGAATAGAACGATTGAATTGTTTCTCCACAAGTATTTTGAATTGAGTAAATATTTGAAAAGTTTCAGATTTCGCACGTAATGGATAGACCCAACAAAATATGATGAAGTCATAAATAAACAAAAGATAGTATTTATATCCTTGCAAGGAAAGAGTAGGGGAGGGACTCCATACATCACTATGAACTAACTGTAAACAGGCAGTAGTTTTGGGTACAGAAAGCTTAAACGGTAATCTATGAGATTTAGCTCGCACGCAGGCAGAGCAGTGAAATGGAAACAAAACTTTTAAGCTATATACAGTAGTAGGAAGTAGTTTGAGTGTTGAAGGAGAGGCGTGGCCGAGTCGATGATGCCAGATAGCTGAAGTTGAGCCAGTTGTATGAAAAGCAACGTGAGACGGTGGAGAGACAACAGATTCAGCTGGAGTGAGTGTAATGGGATAAAGACTTGACGACATGGACCGTGGAGGAGAGTCCGGTTGGTTTGTAAATCCCGAATAACAAACCCATTAACATAAAAAAGAATGGAACAAGAATTGTCTTTGGTTAGTTTATTGACAGAGAGCAGGTTAGGGGATAGACGGGGAACATGTAGAATTTTGGGAAGACGTAGCTTACGGGACGGTTTGTGGGTAAAATACCCTGATTAGAGTTTGCAATAGTGAGATTCTGGCCATTCCCAACCTACACTTGAGACGATCCAGTATAAGCTTGCGGAAGCTATAATTGCTGAAAGTTTGATGTCAAGTGCGAAGTAGCTCCTGAATCCAGAAACCAGTCATTGGTGGGTTGTTGATCAGTGGCAATTTATGCTTGTTGAGGAGGTTGGTATGTCAGATCTGCTCGATACCAACATTGAAAGGCAGAGTGACCCATTTTGGTACAGATTTGACACTGAACAGAGGAGCGAGGACGGTGACCACCGTGAGTAGGAGGAGAAAAGCTGCGACCTCCTCAGAATGACTGAGTGGTAGAATGACCACGACTAGAGGATGCAGTGGATGCTCGACCTTGTGGACGACCATGAAACGCCTGAAGCGCAAATGTATTATCATCGGAAGTAGGAAAGGATGTATGAATGGGTTGATCAACATGAAGACTGAGTTCCTCACTACAGAGAAGTGAGTAGAAATCATCAAGACTAATCGGTGCAAGTTGCGTGCGAATCACAGTTTTGAAGGCGTTATAGGCCGGAGGCAATCCATTAGGTGTATACATCAGAATATCACCAGAATCAATTGTAGAACCAGAGGAAGTGATGGCATCGACTTTTTGTTTAATTTCCAACAAGTATTGAACCATGGATTTGTCACCATTTTGAAGATGATGCAATTCACTCTTGAGCTGCAGTTGTCTGGACCGATTGGTCGACTGCAGGCGTTTGTCTACAGTTTTCCAAATGTCATGAGTAGTCTTTAGATTTAAGACATAAGGTAGAAGAGAAGCATAAATAGTAGAATAAAGCGCCAAAGCTAGATTTTGATCAACTAGCATCCATGTCTTAAATGCTTTATTCGGAGTGGTCGTGCCATCGGAAGTAATGAGAAACTCTGGTGGTGGAGCACAGGAACCATCCAGATGGCCGACAAAGCCATTTGCCTAAAAACGTTTCATTATCTGCGATTTCCATATAGGATGATTCTCTGCAGTAAGTTGAGTATTAATCACTGTCTTGATATTCATCATCAAGAACTTGAGTTGTGGCGGTATTTTGACATCGCTCACAGCAACTGGAGGTTAGACTGCCAGAGCTGTTGCGGAAGGCGCTAAAGACGATGCTGACGAATCCATCTTAATTGTTGCGGTTAACGGAGAAGCTCTGATACCATGATGACGGATGCTGCAGCTTTACCGAACCTGCACAAGAAGGTTAGAAGAAACAAACAGAGCAATGTAGAGGAATTTTCATCTATTTTCTCCAATGCTTCATAGCAACAATAATGCTTGATTTATAAAGAAGAAGATGAAGCTACAGTTATATCTCAACCGTGAAGATGAGGAGTTCGTGAAGATACTGAACGGTTGAGATTGAGGTAGTCTGCCAAAAGCTGTAAAGCGACTTAGGAGTAGTGGAAAGGCAAGCCAACAGATTAATATAAAGTGCATTATCCATTATCAGACACCATCATGCCTTCTCGTAAAATATACTTCTCGTAAAATATATCAATGACTTAGTCAATCTTCACATTTTATACTATCACCTTTTACATCATTTTAGGATTAGATTCAATAAGTTTCACATTATTTATATGTCTAATGAGACACTATTGAGCTAGTTAATGGTCTTTTGATCTAATATCGAAGGTATATGTGTTATGATTCAAAGCTCATGATCTCAAATGTACTTAACTTTTCTATTTTCTTAGCATATAAGCTCTATAAGAATCTTTCTATCTATTTGAAACTGATGTTCCATACTTCTTTGCATGATAGCTTCACCTTGAATTGAAATATTCATTTTCATTACTTAGATGTGTAACATCCACTTGAAATCCTCTTGTCTATAATAAGTAATCAAAATTTCAATTAAGTAAAGGACAACCTTAAGCATGATGCCATTATATAAGCAACCATTGAATTGGGGAAGCTTTAAGCACAATCCCTTATTGAATGAAAATTCACCATATGTTCCCTATTACCTTAATTATTATTTTAAATCTCAATTAAATTTAGAATAAAAGCATCTCACTAGTTTTTGTAGCTTCTCATTGATCACAAATTTTGTTTGCAATCTCTAGTGGATGCTTTAGCATTGAAACAAATATAAAGCTTCTACCATATATAACATATATGCCCATAGAATTACCCATTTTTTAATGTTATATGTCCACATTTTCATGTGGTTTTGCATAAAGTATAACTGAATCACCTCCTATAATACCAGATAATAGTTACTTAAATGACCAAGTATCATCATAATTAAAATTTTCTTTTGGAAATTGACATAGATATAAGAGATCAAAGTTGAATTGATAAGAATAAGTAACTTAGCTTAAGGATTTGAAATTATTAGTTATGTTACATCAAAGTGATAAGCACTTATAGTTTCATACTATATTTGCTATTATTAACCTCTTTAACTTTGTGTATAAGATCTATGAGATCTTTGTGAGTAATACTTCTTCGTACGATCAATCCTTTGCTTTATCCATAAGTAAATTTCCAACCAACCTGCAAGTCTTTTTCTCATTTTCTTCTATATAATGCATTTATAGTCATGTTTATTTCACCCATAAAAAAATAATTGATCCTAATGTTCAAATAATGATCTAATAATATACTACAAATAATGAACAAAAATATGTTTGATGAAGATGATCAAGTTTTATTTATACCTTATATTATCATGGTTCAAATATAGTTTGCATACATATTGTAACAAGAAACCTACTCACTAATACTCTATTTATCTCTATGATATGACTTGATAAAAATGACCTAATATATAATAGATAATAAAATCCCTAATAATTAACCAAATATCTTGAAGTCATAAATGAAAGAAGAAATGTCAAACTCCATCAGCGCAATCCTTTTAGTGCTAAGAAATTTTTAAAGAACATAGAATAATGACAACATAAGAGAAATATTAAGTGGGGAAGAGTTGGACATTGTTCATTGTATATCATGACACATAAGTATAACAAGGTTATGTTGGTCTAAAATAAACTTTTGATTATAATTACGCAAAAAAAAAAAGTTAGCAAATGTGTAAAATGAAGGGTATTATAAATTTTCATGCATAAATTCAAATGTTGAAATTAATTTCTTTTTTATTACAAAATTGTAAATGTAACTTTTAAAAGAATAAATATTAAATATCTTTTCTTGGTCCTTAAGGTAGGTTGCTACTCATGATTTTTTATTTTTGATCTATAGTTTATTACTTGATTCAAACAATTGGAACCTTCTTAACCCATATGGTTATTGCTATTTATGGTTCAAATGTTTCCATCGGTATCTCACATATCATTATTATATATTACTAATATAAATGACCATTATTTGGAGCCTTTCACATAATTCTTGAGATCCAAGATTCCTAAATAAATTTTGAAGAAATAGAATAATTGTTGATGAAAAGTCTATTTTAATAATAGATTCATCTACCCCATAAACTTTGGCATGTGTAATTATTTTTATGATGAAAAACATAATGTTAGATTTATTAATTATATACTATTGACATTTATAATTATAAAACTCTAGTACCAATATCATTTTTCTTGTTCAAATTATTAGTGGTGATATAGTGGTGGGGAACCTAGCAATTTGAAGAGATATTTTAATTTAGGAAGATTCAAATGATGCCAATAAGGAAGTGTACATTTTTATTTTGGGTTTATAGGAGTAGATCTAAGGGATCTTTAGGATAGGGGATAGCCAAATGAAAATGGAACTTAAACCAAAAAGCCTTAGATTTGACTTTAGGCTTTTGATTTGGAGAATCTAAGTGACTCTAAAACTTTGAGAACATAAAAAAAGTTAGGTTTGTGTAACTAAATGTGATGTGAATGTCTCATGAATTAGGTTCACCTTTGATATTTTTCAAAGATTTTGAACAAAACTAGGTAATGCAAGAACCCAATTTAGCCAGTAGCTATGGTGAGAGTTTCGGCTTTGGGTTAGTGATATATGATTAGAAAAATATTAATAAAATCCTCATAGGTGGTGGGATAATGTCTCAAGATTCTTAATGGGCCTTCTCACAATTTTTTAATAGGTTTTATTTATTCTAAAGGCCAATTGAACAAGCCTAGGACTTATTCAATGGGTTCTTATTTGATAGCTTGAAAGTGTGAATTAGCAAGATCTCGTGAGAGAAAAATATAATTGAATGATAAACAACAAACTTGGGATAAACATAAAACCAACATTCAAGTCTAACAAACTACTCCATGGCTAAAAATCTATACATAGCAAATCACATATTTTGTAGTAAGGATTATCCTTTCATACCCATAATCTACTAAAAAAATTAATCTCATTAACATAGAAAGTCACCTTAAGAATAAGAGCTAAACAATTATTATTAATGCTTGATTTAATGAGGTAGAATAAGATCATTGATAATTAGATATACTTTTAACTTCTTTAAACTCTAAGAGTGATATCTATTTAATATTAACCCTTTCCAATTCTATAGTAATATTAATCCCTCAAAAGATCTAATAAGGTTTACCTAATGATAATCCAACTAATAATATGCTAAGGGAATGTTGCAATTGCATTATTAAGATCAAGGGAATGGTGTTTAATCAAAGTTAAACTTCAGAATAACTCTAAATAAGCACTTTAGCCTAAAAACTCTCTATGATAGGGTGTTAAGAGACACATAGGGCATAACTTGCATAATGTTCCTAATAATTAATAGCACCTACTCTCCTTACCAATTGTGTAATTGAATTTATTCAAGTTGATGCACTACAGAGTGAAAATTATGATTAAAAAGTTATGTATTCCTTTCTTAGCTATGGGTTTTTTAACTAAAACTTAAATTACATTGATAAACAGAGAAGATTAACAGAGAAGGAAGAATGAAATTGCCCAAAGCAATTAAAAAATGGAAAAGCCATACAAATATAGGAACAATTCTTCAACAAATATTGGAAAATAAAAAATAACAATTTTTAAAAGATTTTACAAGGCCAATAACCCAAGAAAGAAGTATAAAGTCCCAATCATATAATCAAGACTTTAAATTAATTAAGAAGATCCATTGCATGAAAACCCACATCCAAGACCCTGCTATATCATCCTCTACAAATCCAATCATCAACACATCATCCCAATCATCGAAGATCAGTTAAAAACATCCATGATCAGCTCCCAAAGAAATAATTATTAAAATCCAATGAAAGTATACTTTAATCAACATTAAAAATTATTATAGTAGAAAAAGATAAAGA
Organism: Dendrobium huoshanense; assembly: GCA_016618105.1. Classification (NCBI taxonomy): domain Eukaryota; kingdom Viridiplantae; phylum Streptophyta; class Magnoliopsida; order Asparagales; family Orchidaceae; genus Dendrobium; species Dendrobium huoshanense. The sequence goes on from CM028351.1 coordinate 14,029,240, forward strand.
AACCATACAATTATAGAGAAATAAAAGAACCACTAAGAAAATCCCTAACCAAAACCAACTACATTATTTTAACAAAAAGAAAACCTGATGCAACTAATCTCAGCAAACCATTCAACACTCTGATAGAAGAATCTTTGTTAAAACATTTAGTAGTGGAGAGATTCAAACCATTTGTAGCCAATCAATTATCACTCACATTTTCTTCTCTCAAATATGTGTAATTCTAACATTAGCTCTAGCTAGAATATCCAGAGTCTTATTAAAAAGGTGAAAAGCAGTGGCATTATGACATGATTTGAAAGAAATGAAAGATAATAGAACTTTAGAATCATTTTATTTCCATATATTAAAAATATATTTGGAAATACACAATTTAATACCCATATAATGCATTAAATTCAGCAAAAAAGAACATCATATTAAAGTAGAGGCGATGCAAAGGCATATAACAACACACCTTGGTAGTTCTAACTAAGCCACCATAACCACAGCATTCAAGAGTAATAAAACCATCAATATTAACTTTAAATAGATCATTAGATGGTTCAATCCAATAAAAGATTTTAGGCGTAGTTCTTATAGTCTCATTTACAAACTTAATGTGAAAGAATGAAGTCCAAGAAGCATTTCCTATAAAGTGTTTTTTTTAAGGAAATTAGTAATGAATAGTTGATGAAATTTGTTCTTAAGATAAGTATTAACTTTATTATAGTTCATTATTATACCTTTTTTTTACTATTATTCCTCCCATACCACAAAAGCTAGAACACAACCAAAGGAATAACAATAAAGATATGAACTTTATGTCGATTAGCAAACCATTCAGATAAAAAATAAATTCAATCAATACAGTTTTCCTTACATATATTTTTTAAGTATAAATTTTCTACTATTTTCTACATTTAAATTCAATGAAGTTATGGTATTTTAGTTGATCTTGTGTAGGAAATGTTCAAAAAAAGGATAAATTTTGTACTGTCTTTTACATTTAAATTCATTAAAATTGTGGTATTTTATTTGATGATGTGCAGGAAATGTTCAAAAAAAGGAGAAAGATTCACAAGTGTTGAACAAGTGTTGTAGTGTTCCAATTAGTAGCACTTTATTGTTTACAATGCCTCAATGCCAAATTAGGGAATCACCGCACAAGAGTCTCAAGAAAAATAGCCAATAATTATGCACCTAGATGGAGCAATGGTTAGTACCAAATCTCTTCATAATACTGCACCATCAAAAATTTGTGATAAAATAGCCGAGTCATTGGAAGTTTAGTGTCAAAAAAATGATCATAACAATGCCATAATGCTGGATTGCATATTCAAGCCCAATAGTGCTAAAATTTGGTAGTGTCATGGTGGAATAGCTAATGAAAGGAGTTGCTTTGAATCAATTGTGTGATGCACCAGTTCAGCCAATAAACACACTGAGTCAGTATAGTGCCATAATGGAGCAAGCCTAATAGTGCTGAGGTGCTAGTTAATCTTAGAATGCCACAACACCACCATGTTAAGTGTTATAACACTTGTCACATTTATGTTATTACTATAAATAGTTTTTAAATTCCTTTGTTTAGGGGTTCTGTCATTTTCAATAGAGTTCTATAATTTCAGTTTAGTTCATTAATGCCCCCTTAGAGTAAAGTTTATGGGGTGTTAAGAAAGTGCAAGACACTTTAAATTGGAGATGTTAGCCTATCTTGTGTAAGCAATCCTACCATTATTGGAGGAAGGTGAATGGAGATGTTCATTTATATTATCTTGATGAAATTTTTTTTAATGTTTCTCCTTTATCTTATCTTCTATGACTGAAAAGGGATGTATTTACTTTCTATTTTATTTATGTCTTACTAATTTTTGAGTTTTTGGCTAATGATGTAAACACAATACGAGTACTAATGTGGACTCTTATGCCTTAAATGAATTATGGATGTTTTAAACATCACTCATTCTTAATTTAATGCATATAATGGTCATGAGTGCATTGAATATCTATTGTTGTATATTACCTCGATGAAGATATATTAGAATAAATAGGAGTATTGAAATAAAATATTGACACTATGCTTAGACATAGGATAATTAATTTTCTAAGTTCAATGGAGACATTATATTTATAGGAAGGCAAAAAACCTTCCTTTTCACCCCTACAAGCTTGATAGAGATCTAGTGATGCACATGCTTTAATCCACATTAATAAATATGATTCTCTTTAGGAAAACTTTATTATTTTATAGGTATTAATCCAAAACACAATTTATATATTGGTGTCCCATCATCTTTTAGACTCTCTGTAATTTCCAGAAACCCAAAACCTTAATTTTAATTTAGTAGGATAAACCTTGCATCTATAGTAGATAATACTAGTTTGATTGCAATCTATCAGAACATTTTCCTAAGGGATCGACACTCTCTCAATCAATTTATTACTTGATCGACATGTATACTTATGTATCTAGTGAGAAATCTATATAAAATAGAACCTAAGCATTAATTAAGAATGTTAAACGTAGCTAAAGCATACAGGGATGTAATGATTTTTATGAACCTAGTATACATTTCAAAAACTAACTCACTAGATTTCACACAAAATAGTTCATAATCATGGAGCAAAATGTCTAATCTAGATTGTTTCACTTCATTAGGTCCTTCATAGGTTGTGCAGAGTTTATCCCAAATATCTTTACTGGTTGTGCAAGTAGATACACGAATGTAATCCTCAGATTTTAATGCATAGAAAAAATAGTTTAAATATTTTGCATTTAATTGGGCTAAATTTTTATCCCTAATGCTCCATTTAGAAAAAAGTAGTTCAATTTTAATGTCATTAATAAAATGAGAAGGTATAGAATATCATTCATGAACAAACATTCACATGTGATAGTCTATAAATTGCAATAAATCAGACATATGAATTTTCCAAAATCAAAAAGAATTTTTTCAAATAACACTGGTCGTGTGATTGAATAACCTTCCATAGTTTTAGGATTTTCAAAGTTAGCCATTGATCATTTCTCAAAATTTTTCTAAAACTTACTTTTGAATACCGCTCTAATACCACTTAAAAGTTTGAGGAGGTTGTGAGACCTCAAAGAATAAGCCTTAGGCTAACCAAGATGGACAGGGGTGAATCGATAATTTAATTTTTTTAACAAAAAGAATTTTTTTTTAATAATTTTCCAATATATAAAAAATAAAAAATTTAATCCTTGATGTAGAAGCAAATTAATTTCACTATAACAAAAAGATCAGAGTTTTCAACCATATAATTAATCATAGAAAAATAAAGTGAAAAAATAATAAGAACAAATACACAAGAATTTATAGTTGTTTAGTCCAACATGACCTATGTACGCTCCCTAAAAAAACCTCCTTTCTAGGTAATGCACTAAAATAGTGTCTCTCATTTTGCCCCCATGGAAAGGTGGAGAACCCCTTACAAACTCTTCTACCAACCTGGTGCGGCAAAGGACCTTACTCTTTTTTACCCTCCTGGTGAAGGCAAAGAAATTGGAATCATTTTTCTCTCTCCTAGATATGGCATAAAACCAAGAATCATTTTTTCCCTCCCAGAGATGGCAAAAAACCATGACCTAGTGCTGTAGAATATTTCCCTAGAGCTACCAAAGGATCAAGGAAGAAACTTGAAGAAGACATGGAAGAACCTATCTTAGAGTGACCTTATGAATCCCTCATAACTCTCTCTCACAAAAAACTCTTCCTCTCTTCTCTCCCAAAGAACTCCTTAACTCCCTCTCTATGCTTCCTCTCAAGACACTTAGCAGCAAAAAGTCTCCTAAAATATGACCAAGTTAGAGTTTAAATAGAGAGCCTCTAAAAGAGCCCTAAACTTTAATCTGCCAACTCTGATCATCCAGTAAGATCTATGATCATCATGTATGGTTAGTTTAAAGTACTCTTGTTAGTACTATATGAGGAGACATACCCTATTCAATCAGTTTAAAGAGATGAACTTAATGTCCAAGATAATTGAGAGCATCGTCAAGTATGATTAGTATAAAATAGCACTTTAGACATTACAAAATGTATTGTCATGTATGATCAATTCAAGAGTTTGAACTAATCATCTAATATGATGGTCAATGATAAAAATTTCTTCCCATTCGGAGCTCAGTTAGTATAGTACAAAATTGGGGGGTCATCATATATGATTAGTGGAAAACTATGGCATTTCATCTTGAATGATACAAGATGATAAATTATCATCACATACATCACTCGGGTCATACAGTACCATCATTACCAATCATCCTGTATGATTTGACTTAACAAATTAACCATAATTATTTTCCTAACCACATGATCAATTTAGGCATGATTATCATATATCATACAATATGATGCATGTCGTAAGGTACAATTAGAACAAAATTTGAATTATAAATTTTACCTAAATTATAATTTGTGATTATTTTCATAATTATATCGGTTCATTCTATATAATAAGGATCACCCAATACAATTGGCTTAATCAATCACAATTAACAGAGGTGTCCCAACTAATGATTTTTCTAGTTAACTAATCGTCCAATTGTATAATACGATTAGTTCAGAAAACTCATTTTCCTCCTAACTCACTAACTCACCCTCTTAAGTGTGTGTGTGCAAGGTTACTCAGCTTTAGGATCCACCATAATACATGATTGACTCAAGAAAGATAAAAAATATATAAAGATTGAAAATACAAACTTTGATCCTAGTATACCCCATCTCGAGCTGAGTGAAGTTGCAACTGAATAGTGGATCTGAAATGTTAGTGAACAGGGCAACATAAATATGCAATAAACTCAATTATCAGGAGATAGCATAGTATAAAATCAATAATATTTATTATCATCAAAATCACTAAACTCAAGTCAGGATTTGTAGCATCCCCACTCCACCCCACCCATGGCGGCCCCTGCTTTCACCCCGCTCTAGTCTCCTACGTTCACAAGCCTGCATCCCGTCCATGGCTAATTACCTAAGAATGTGACTGCGTGTGGAGTCGAAGTAAGCTCCATCTGCAAGAAATCTCGCACAAATCCACTAGGTTATGAAGCCAAGTTTTCTAAAATTGTTATTATTTTTTATTTCAATAATAAAACATAGAATATTAAAATTAATAATTAATTAAAAATAAAACTTAATTAATTATTGAATTTAAATTAGTTAATTTAATTTAAATTTCTTAAGTAATTAATATAAATTTGCTAATCCACATGAAAAATCATCGAAAATCTGTTAGAAATATTTCATTGATAATCCACCTGAAATCCATCAAAAACCTATTGGAAATTCACCAGAAATATCTTGTCGGCCAGAAATTCTAGCAAATTCCCAGAGTAAAATATCTACTAGAAATTCTGTCGGTAATTAACATTTTTCCTGTTGTGGTCATTATAACAAATTAACTTTAATTTTTCAAGATCAAGTAAAGTGCCAATGAAATCATCTCAAATATTGTTTTTTCAATGCATGACGTCCAGACAGTGTGGTAGTAAATTATACTTCTAATAAGGTAGCTCAAAGAAAATTATTATTTTTTCTTCCAAATTTGATGTTTAGTTAACTCTACATTGGGCCTTCTTTTCAAGCTTTTATATTTTCCCAAAGAAAATTGAATATTTTATAATTATTGTAAAATATAACTAGTATTGTTTCAAGGTGCTTTACAATTCTCCTCTATGTTATCAAACTATTAATTTTATCAAAACATAAGTGGATCTTTGGTAGCCAATGATGATGACCCATATAGGATAATTTCTTCCCTCTGTATAACTATAAATACTTTATATTTTTGGCACAATACAAATCTTTTTTTCTTTTTGTACTTCAATAAGAAAGCATACCATAAGAAAAAAAAAATCATTGATCATTCACATTAAAGTAGCACATAATTAAAAGATTTATTATAGGCTGCATCATATGATTTAACTTTATGCCATAATTCAAACAACTCATTTATGAATGGTTAGAGATAAATATCAATATTATTTTCTAGACTTTTCTCCTCAGGTATAATAGTAGAGACAATAAAAGAAGTTTGTTTCATTACAATCCAATGAGGCAAGTTATACATAATTACTAAAAGTATGTTTCAGATGTTGTATATAATACTCATAATCCTAAATAAATTAAACGCTTCACTTACTAAAGCAAGATGAACATTATGTGGTTCAAAAGAAAAAAATAAGGTATCTAGAGTCAAAAAATTTTACAAGCTTCTCCATAAGTTGAATGCCACAACAAATCATCTATATTTCTCTATTTAGCATGTCAAATCATCTCTTCGATAGTTTTTTTTTTTTTTTTTGTGTTTTGAACAATATTTGAAGTCTATGAATCAATGGGAAGTATCAAATAATTTTGGCATACATCATTTGATTTAGCAGGACTCTATTTAGCTCCTTCCCACCATGAAGAGCAACAAATATGACATACGCATGATTAGATCTATCTTTCCAAACTAGGCAACAATTATTATGGCATGCATCTATCTTTGTATATCCAAGATTTAATACTTTCATTATCTTCTTTATTTCAGGTTTTCTTATATAGCAATGCACCATCTAGGAAAGCTTCAATCAATAGCTCAATAGCTCAAGCAATTGATCAAAAGATCTTGCAGGCTAAGAGTGTAAGAACTTTAGGTGTGATAAATGTAATATGAAGGATAACTTCTTAAATTAATTATAGCTAGGGTATAGTTTCGCTCCTGCTTTCAACAATAAATTACCAAATTTCTATTGCGGATCTATGATTTATCTCATTATATTCATCATCTAATATTATGTTGACATTGCTTGAGTCGAACATGTTCCCAAACAAGCCTTCAATATCAATTACTCAAGGTTGCTCGCCTTGAATTTGCACTTCCTCAACATTATAGGTGGCAATGATGTTTGATATGATATACCTTCATCTACGATACCATGTTCCTCTCCATGTCGATTCCAAATAACATATTCAGGGAAAAATTCTTCTGAGAGCAAATGCAACTTTACATCTTTTATATAATGACAATATCTCTTAAAGCATAGCTTAGATGGACTTAGATCTTTTCGTGCTGAACTTTGACTTGGAGTTGCAAATTCTAAAAAATTCTCAACAACTTCAACATAATCACAGCACAATTTATGTTTCGATATCCAACTCTCAACTATAGCAACTGAGAAAAGTAATTGAATTTCAATAGCTTATGAGAATAACATTAAAAATGCATTATTTATTTATTTTTTTGTAAAATAATTTGAAAATAAAAAAGCATAAATAAAGTGAGATAGAAGTTAAGATGAATAGAATGAAAAAAAAAACATAAAAAATTAAATATTTTTTGAAGACTATTCTTATGCTCTAATAGTTTGGATTATAATTTTAAAATGATCATATAGGTTCAAAAAACAATTTCTGAGACCATTTGATTTCCATGTTGCACCATGTGAATTAATTAGCAATTAGTGCTAGATTTTTTATGATGTTGAAAAGCTTTTATTTTATGATGACTGATGGCGAATGTGAGGGAACTCTCATATGAGGGGTGTAAAAACATCGAGTCCCATATCAAATTGAAAAATATGTGAGTGCTGGAATGCCAAGTCGTTTCATATTTTTGAGTTAAAAAAGGATTTGGACATTAATATGTCTAACCTATCTCTAATCTCTCTTTCATATCATCCTCCCTAACGGTATTGATACATTTCTCAAACATAGAATGTAATTTACAATAACATAAATAGAAATATAAGGAGGTGTTTTATTTATAATTGAATATAAAGATAGCCTTTAAAATATATAAAAAATGACCACCATTTGGTGGATTATTGATATTGTGTTCATATTTTCTTTCAAATTTTCTACGACGAATGGATGTAGTTTGTGGTGTAATCTATAAATAATTATCCCATATCAACTAGAAGGAGATTGTACGTCGAAGACAAATATAAAAGAACACGTTATAAAAATAAAAATAAAAATAAAACTCTACATGAACATAACGGTAAAACTTTTATCAAATGGTTAAAATACAGTTTATAAGATCACCAACAATTTAGATATTCAAAGATTTTATTTTGATTCTATAGTCTGTAATGGAAAAATTATAGATTATTAACTAGAAAAATCAAGTTTACCAATGATAATATTAGGTGAACAATAACTCTATAAAGATAAACAATAATGTTTTCACAGAAGAAGATCTGTAGAAGATGTCTAAAACAACACATAAAAAGAAATAAATATATGAACATGAGACATTTAAAAAAAAATATCAAAGTTTTATCAGAATTTTACGGGCAAACTGGAGAGATGAACCTCTCGCCCATGGTGGGACTTTAATTGAAGAGCAGAGGGACGGATGAAGCTCTCGTACGGATAGGAAGGACGGACAGACGAGAGAGACAACACTCAATTAAAATACTTTCAGCCACGCAAGGGCGGATCGAGGGGGTTAGTGAAATAAGTATAAAAAAAAAATTAGGTTTACCGGTTCATCTCATTCGCCCCTTTCAAGCAGCCTCTCTTGCACGGCTTTCGCCTTTCGCGTTTTATCGGGCGACGCCGCAAATCGCAAAGAGGCAACCGGCGGCGGCGGACAACGGCCGGAGACGGTGTGCCTTCTCCTATCCTGCCTCGACCCGACGACTCTCACGATTTTTTTATTTTTTTTATTTTTGCTGCTAGAATAAGGGAGTGATATCTCATGAGTCATGACCTGCAATTGATATTAATTTAGTTTTATGAAAAGATGGATCATGCCTTAGTTTTTTGCTAGAAGTCAAATATGAAAAATTGAGAAATGTTTTGGGGATGTTTGGTCGTAATTTGCAAAGGAACAAATCTATTTTATTTTGTTTGATTTTATAAGTTTTATTGTTTGTTTCTTCGCAGTTATAAGGTTGATTTTATAAGTTTTATTTATTGATTTTTGAATAGATATATAATCAGATTAATCTTAAAGCATCTTTGAGTTGGAATATTATGAAGATATACGATCTTCAATTCCAAAAACATCAAATGACAATAGCAATCGAGTTGAAGATCATAAAGAAAAGCGTATTCGAGTGGATGCTAATTTACCCAACAATATAGAAGTAAGTGTTGAAAATCTTCCATCTGATCTAGGACTACGAATTCCCATTGTTGATTTTAATCCTAACATTCGGGATGAAGTTTGGAAAGTATATTTAAAACGAGGGTCATTTCAACCTCGTAGTCATGATTTTCCAAAAACTAAATTCGGGATGAAAGTCAGATGATTTAATCCTACTTGACTTGACAAGTATTCAGATTGGCTAGAGTATAACATAAGCAAAGATAAATCATACTGTCTTTATTGTTATCTTTTCATAAAACTAGGTAGAGGCAATGAAGATGAAGAAGCATTTAATAAAAATGGATTTCCGAATTAGAAAAAAATAAACAAATTTGATCTTCATGTGGGAGGTCATAATAGTGTGCATAATAATGCTAGATGTAGTTCTGAAGACCTACTGAAATAGAGTCAACATATTGGGTTTGTGTTCCAAAAGCAAACAGATCAAGCTACATCTGCATATTGTATTCGCCTCAATACTTCTATTGATTGCATAAGATTTCTTTTGAAGGGCTAGCTTTCTAAGGACATGATGAGTCCTCACACTATGAATCAATTTTAAGATTATTAACAATGTTTTCTAGAGTAATTGATATTTAAGAAATCATTTTGGAAGATGGCTTAAGCTCTGAACAAAAAGGTGAGGCAGATGCTTTATTAGAATCTTTACAGACCTTTGAGTTTACCTTTTGCCTACATCTTATGAAAGATATTCTTGGTATCACAAATGAACTATCACAAGCTTTATAGTGAGGAGAACAAGATATTATTAATGATATGTTTTTGATGCGTATATGTAAAAAAAGACTACAGGATATGAGTGATAACAAGTGGACTGACTTCATCAGTAATGTAATCTCATTCTGTGAGCAACAAAAAATCAATGTTCCATATATGGATGACAAATGGGTTGCTCGTGGTCGGCCATGCCGTAGAGCTCAAGATATAAAAAATTTATATCATTTTCGGGTTGAAATTTTTACACAATGCTTGATATACAGTTTCAGGAGTTGAATAATCAGTTTACGGTAGTAATACCAAATTGCTTTTGTGCATGACATGTTTGAATCCTAATAAAGGATTTCATGCATTCAACAAAGACAAGTTTATTCAAATGACACAATTTATTCAGCTAATTTTAGTCTTCTTGATCAGACGGTTTTTGAAAATCAATTGGATTCTTATATCATGGATATGCGATTTGATGATCAGTTCACCTCATTAAAAGATGTTGGAAGTCTTGCTGAGAAAATGATCCAAAGTAAGAAGGATATAATATATCATGTTGTTTTTAAACTACTCGAATTGGTATTGGTATTACCCGTTGCTACAGCAGACGTTGAAAGAGTATTTTCTGCCAACAATATTATAAAAAATCGGCTGCGAAATAGGATTGATGATCAATGGATGAATGATTTATTAATTGCTTATGTTGAAAAAGAAATTTTGAATTCTATTGATAATGCAGTTATCATTCAACTCCTTCACAATATGAAGAGTAGACATTATAAATTGTAAGTTGTTTATTATACTATATTTAATATTATATGTTTATGAATAATTATTAATAAAAAATTTTTAAAACTGCCTATACTGATCCCAAACCCGGATGAAAAAAGTTCAGGGAAAATTTTATTAAAATAATTTTATTAAAATCTTTTAAGATGATGGTAATAGATAGTTTTTCATGTAGTTCCTTAGTTGAAAGCTTTGAACTCCAATCAAAGTTTGGGTTAAAATCTTATATATATATATATATATATATATATATATATATATATATATATATATATAATATATATATATATATATATATATATATATATATATATATATATATATATATATATATATATTGTAGCGTCCAAGAGTATTCGCATCGGTAGAGAAATATAAAGTTTATCGTCTTAGCATTGTACGAAAATCCGGCACGCAATCAGATAAGAGAGAGCGTCTAGCATTTATGAGACACCAAGATTTTTACGTGAAAAACCTCTGAAAAGGGGGAAAAACCACGGGGCCTAACCCAGCTTGAATGAATCCACTAGTATTGCAGTCGATTACAAATGAGGCCCTTCCTTGGGAGAAGGCCTTAGCTTGATGTACATTTTATAGAGTACATTACATGATGTTAATACAAAGAATCACTATTGGCATGTTCGTTTGGTCGGGAGGATCGTAGTTAGCGGACGATGGAGGTCGAAAGGCTTGTAGTCGGTGGGCTATGTAAGTCAGGAGGACCGTAGTCGGCGGACGACAGAGGTCGGAAAGATTGTAGTCGGCGAGTGACATAAGTCAGGAGGACCATAGTCGGTTGGCAGCAGAGGTCGGAAGGATTGTAGTCGGCGGGCGACGTAAGTCAGGAGGACCGTAGTCGGCGGGCGACAAAGATCGGAAAGATTGTAGTCGGCGGGCGACGTAAGTCAGGGGGACCGTAGACGGTGGGAGACAGTGGTCGGAAATATTGTAGTCGACGGGCGACAAAGTTCTACAAATTCCCTGCGTTTCCTAAAAATCTGGTAGAGTTCTGGGTCTTCAGGCGGCAGGAAGAGCTCCGGCGGTGGTCGAGGAGGTGAGGAATGTCCTTTTCCCCTTTCTCCTCTTCTTCTTCTCTCTCTTCCCTTCCATCCCTTTGGTGTAGAATGAGGGCTCTATTTATAGTTTTTTTGGAGTGGCATAGCCCGTAAATAGGCGTGAGATCAGGGGCGAATTGGGAGTGTTTTGAATGGACGGTCGATATTGAATCCTTTGATCATGAATGGTTTGTTGGGCATTTAAAGGCTTTAATGATGTCGGAATTTGGCGATCTTGGGCTCGTTGGATTTGTCTCGTCGAGCCGTTTGATTTGAGTATAAGCTCGTCAAAAACAGATACTGTGTGGTAAATCAAATTGCAGTTTGAACCTTCCAGCAGCGCTTTGAGCCCTTGATTTGAACTCATTTGGGCTCGGATTGGGTCGAATTTGGTGTCGTTGGATTTGTATTTCCGAGACGCTCAGTTTGACTATAAGCTCACTGAAATCAGAGTTCGGGTGCTTGCAAAATTAATTTTTGAAGTTTTCAACTAGCTTTTGCCTCGAGATTCGTGCCCGATAAAACTAATTTTCTGGTGACGTATCGGTTGCCCCCCTATTTTCAGACGTCGAAGCTCCAGCAGTCCAAAAATATATGCTTCAAAAATTTGTATCGGCCAATACCAAAAATTGTGTTTTGAAGATTAAGTTTTTCTCGAAACTTGATCTTAGAGGCTTCGTTGAGCCCTGAAAGTTATAAAATTGAGTCCAGAAGGTTGAAAAACGTGTCTGGGGACCCCAAAAACGTCGAATTTGGCCTTTTCTGGGAAAAAATTGGGCCCGAAATGGACCAGGCGGCCGCCACTGCCGTTGCCGGCGGCGTGGAACCGCGGCCGCACGCGCATGCGGCCGAACCGCACGATCGAACTCGATCAGGGCCGCGCTCGAGCCCGTGCCGCGCCTGCTGGGCTCGCCGCGCCTGCGCTCGCTGGCGCGCTGTGCTGCTACGAGCTGCGCCCTCGTGCCGCGGGCTGCTGTGGCCGCGTGCGCGCGTCGTGCCTCCGCCAGCTGCGATCTGCGCGTGCTGGCCGCGGATCCGTGAGCTGGCTGCACCTCCAATGTGGGCCCCATCAGCTGAAAAGGTGCATTTTTTGGCCTTTTTGGTCAAAAAAATTCCAAAAAATTTTGAAAAATTCGGAAAAATTTCTAAAAATTGGAAATTCCGAAAAAGATTATAACTTCCCTTCATTCTCTCAAAAATCTATAAATAGGCCCCTAGGCCTTTAGGAAACTTGCACATTCTCTTTATTTCTCCCTCTAGCTCTCTGGCGGCTGAGGCTTCCGCTATTTTCGAGTGGGAAACTTCTCCTGCTCGAATTAGCGCCCCTCTTCGCGCGTAGGAGTTACGGGATTTCTCCCTCTCCCTCCGGCTTACTGACGGTTGAGGCTTCCGTTATTTGCGAGTTGGAATTTTTTCCTGCTCGAACTAGCGCCCCTCCTCGCGTGCAGAAGCTTACGGGATTTCTTCCTCTCCCTCCAGCTTACTGACGGTTGAGGCTTCCGTTATTTGCGAGAGGAAATTTTTCCCAGCTCGAATTAGCGCCCCTCTTCGCGTGCAGAAGCTTACGGGATTTCTTTCTCCCTCCGGCTTACTGATGATTGAGGCTTCCGTTATTTGTGAGAGGGAATTTTTTCCTGGTCGAATTAGTGCCCCTCCTCGCGTGCAGAAGCCTACTGGATTTCTTCGTCTCCCTCCGGCTTACTGACGGTCTGTTGAACTGCAGAAATCTAGCGTCGGGTAGAAATACGGCATTAGGCAGAAGACGGATGAAATTACAGCGACGGTCAGAATTCCGACGACGAGTAGAAGTACGGCATCGAGCAGAAGACCGATGAAATTCTGTCAACGGTCAGAATTCCGACGACGAGTAGAAGTTCTTTGACGAGCAGAAGTTCGACGACAGGGAGAAGTCCGACGTCGGGTAGAAGTTCAATGTCGGGTAGAAGACCAACGAAAGTTCGTCGACGAGCAGAAGTCCGACGACGAGTAGGAGTCTGCTGACGAGCAGAAGTCCGATGACAAGGAGAAGTCCGACGTCGGGTAGAAGTACAACGTCGGGTAGAAGACCGACAAGAATTTGTCGACGAGCAGGAGTCTGACGACGAGTAGGAGTCCGCTGACGAGCAGAAATCTTACGTTGGGTAGAAGTTCAACGTCGGGTAGAAGACCAAAAAAAGTTTGTCGACGAGCAGAAGTCCGACGACGAGTAGGAGTCCGCTGACGAGCAAAAGTCTGACGACAGGGAGAAGTCCGACATCGGGTAGAAGTTCAACGTCGGGTAGAAAATCAATGAAAATTCGTCGACGAGCAGAAGTCTGATGACGAGTAGAAGTCTGCTGATGAGCAGAAGTTTGACGTCGGGTAGAAGTTCAACGTCGGGTAGAAGACCGACGAGAATTTGTCGACGAGTAGGAGTCTGACGACGAGTAGGAGTCCGCTGACGATCAGAAATCCGACGTCGGGTAGAAGTTCAACGTCGGGTAGAAGACCGACAAAAATTTGTCGTCGAGCAGAAGTCTGACGACGAGTAGAAGTCTGCTGACGAGCAGAAGTCCGACGTCGGGTAGAAGTTCAACGTTGGGTAGAAGAAAGACGAGAATTTGTCGACGAGCAGGAGTCTGACGACGAGTAGGAGTCCGCTGACGAGCAGAAATCTGACGTCGGGTAGAAGTTCAACGTCGGGTAGAAGACTGATAAAAATTCATCGACGAGCAGAAGTCCGACAACGAGTAGAAGTCCGCTGACGAGCAGAAGTCCGATGTCGGGTAGAAGTTCAACGTCAGGTAGAATACCGATGAGAATTTGTCGACGAACAGGAGTCTGACGACGAGTAGGAGTCCGCTGACGAGCAGAAATCTGACGTCGGGTAGAAGTTCAACGTCGGGTAGAAGACTGACAAAAATTCGTCGACGAGCAGAAGTCCAATGATGAGTAAAAGTCCGGCGTCGCGTAGAAGTACAACGTCGGGTATAAGTCCGTTGAAAGTCCTGCAAGGCAAAAGTTCAGTGACAAGAGGAAATTCAACATCAAGTAGAAATTTAACTTTGTGCAGAAGTCTGATGGAAGTCCATTGACGACATTTTGGTGACATTAACCAAGAATGTATAATCTGTCCGAGGTTGTTTGTCAGAGCCTTTGCTCGATGATGTTGATCGATATTGGATCCAACAATGATGTAAGACCTATCCGAGGTTGTATGTCGAAGCCTTTGCTCGACGACGTTAACCTGTGTGGAAGAGGTCGAGAGAATCCACCAAGGATGTGAGACCTTTCCGAGGTTGTATGTCGGAGCCTTTTCTCGACGACGTTAACCTGTGTGGAAGAGATTGAGAGAATCCACCAAGGATGTAAGACCTATCCGAGGTTGTATGTCGGAGCCCTGCTCGACGACATTAACCTGTGTGGAAGAGATCGATAGAATCCACCAAGGATGTAAGACCTTTCTGAGGTTGTATGTCGGAGCCTTTTCTCGATGACGTTAACCTGTGTGGAAGAGGTTGAGAGAATCCACCAAGGATGTGAGACCTTTCTGAGGTTGTATGTCATAGCCTTTTCTCGACGACGTTAACCTGTGTGGAAGAGGTTGAGAGAATCCACCAAGGATGTAAGACCTTTTCGAGGTTGTATGTCAGAGCCTTTGCTCGACGACGTTAACCTGTGTGGAAGAGGTCGAATCGGATCCCCCTGGGATCGATTTTACCTTGATTGGGAGGGGGCGAATGCCGCGTGTATCCCGAATCAAAGGTGAAGAATGGTTTATTTTTAGACCGTTACTGCCTTTTTGAGGTCGAGGTTAAGACCTTGCCCGAGGAGTAGAAGTCTAACAACGGACTGTATAAAGCTTGTAATTGCTTTGAAGTATCATTTCATTTGCTCGGATATTCCTGAAATATCAACTTGGTGTTGAAGGTATTGGAGGATCTATTTGAACATGGTTTAAGTCAAAGTTTCCCCCCAGTCCGCATCTGCTTCTTGATATATTGATCCTATGAGTGATTTTTGAGATTAGGGCACTAATTGCCCCCTAGCCGGGAATCACTTTCCCACAGACGGTGCCAAACTGTTGCGTTCAAGAGTATTCGCGGCGGTAGAGAAATATAAAGTTTATCGTCTTAGCATTGTACGAAAATCCGGCACGCAATCAGATAAGAGAGAGCGTCTAGCATTTATGAGACACCAAGATTTTTACGTGGAAAACCCCTGAAAAAGGGGAAAAACTACGGGGCCTAGCCAAGCTTGAATGAATCCACTAGTATTGCAGTCGATTACAAATGAGGCCCTTCCTTGGGAGAAGGCCTTAGCTTGATGTACATTTTATAGAGTACATTACATGATGTGAATACAAAGAATCACTATTGGCATGTTCGTTTGGTCGGGAGGATCGTAGTTAGCGGGCGACGGAGGTCGAAAGGCTTGTAATCGGTGGGCTACGTAAGTCAGGAGGACCGTAGTCGGCGGACGACAGAGGTCGGAAAGATTGTAGTCGGCGGGCGACATAAGTCAGGAGGACCATAGTCGGTTGGCAGCAGAGGTCGGAAGGATTGTAGTCGGCGGGCGACATAAGTCAGGAGAACCGTAGTCCGCGGGCGACAGAGGTCGGAATAATTGTAGTCGGCGGGCGACGTAAGTAAGGGGGACCGTAGTCGGTGGGAGACAAAGGTCGGAAAGATTGTAGTCAGCGGGCGACAAAGTTCTGCAAATTCTCTGTGTTTCCTGAAAATCCGACAGAGTTCCGGCGTCTTCAGGCGGTAGGAAGAGCTCCGGCGGTGGTCGAGGAGGTGAGGAATTTCCTTTTTCCCTTTCTCCTCTTCTTCTTCTCTCTCTTCCCTTCCGTCCCTTTGGTATAGAATGAGGGCTCTATTTATAGTTTTCTGGAGTGGCATAGCCCGTAAATAGGTGTGAAATCAGCGGCGAATTGGGAGTGTTTTGAATGGACAGCCGATATTGAATCCTTTGATCATGCACCGTTCGTTGGGCATTTGAAGGCGATCTTGGGCTCGTTGGATTATTCTCGTCGAGCCGTTCGATTCGAGTATAAGTTCGTCAAAAACGGATACCGTTTGGTAACTCAAATTAAGGTTTGAACCTTCCAACAGCTCTTTGAGCCCTTGATTCGGACTCATTTGTGCTCGGATTGGGTCGAATTTGGTGTCGTTGGATTCGTATTTCCGAGACGCTCAGTTTGACTATAAGCTCGCTGAAATCGGAGTTCGGGTGCTCCCAAAATTAATTTTTGAAGTTTCCAACTAGTTTTTGCCTCGAGATTCGTGCCTGATTATATATATATATATATATATATATCTTAATTGTTTTAAATATCTCAAAAAATAAATGAAAAAACCGGCAGATTTTCTCATAGCACGCGGGCGGCTGAACCAAGAGAATCTAACGTACTTTTTTTCTTTTTTTTTTGTGCAACGTTAAATTAAAAGTACAAAAGAAAAACGTGTGTCAACTTGAAGTTGGATGGTCAAACTGATGCATGTGGTAATGCTGTTTGGACAAGTTTCACGTGGTTGGGAAAATTTTATTATAAACTTCATTTAAGAAAACTATTATACCCACTTGAAGCAAGCTTCAATTCTGCTGCTCTTCCCCATCGTCTTCTTGTTGAAGCAGAATGGGATCAGAAGACAAGTACCGATCATTCATCTACGGAGATGGAGAGAAGAATACACAGTGGAGATTCGGCTCCCCTCCAAACTATGATGTCGTCAACAAGCTCTTTGAAGAAGGCCGCACACATGTATGAAATCTTCCTCTTTCTCTTTTTAGGGCTTTTGTTTAAGAGATTTTTTTTTCTTTCATTGTATAGAATGTCGGATGCAACTACATTAGCTGATTAATGCCATAGATATGTTATTGTGCTTACATTAATTTTATAGAGATGAGTGATGATGATGAGTTCCTTATACAATTTTAGGGCTTCCTTTGGAATAACTTTCTTATTACTTTTTAAAATAAATTTCTAGCATAAAAACTTCATTAAAACAATAAAAAATTAGTGGCATATTTATGAAAATATAAATGTCTTAATATTTAAGTGTTGTAATTTAAAAAAAAATTTGAATAAATTTTGATTCATAAAATATCGTCGCATTTTTGTTCCTCCAGGAATGGGCGAAGGGATCTTTAGAGGAAAAGGTGCAGCGGCTGGTAAAGACATTTGAGATGGAGATCTTCCATAAGTCCAATCCCGAGGACTACAAAATTATCAACTCCACCAAGTTTCGCTTCAGCTTAAATGGTCAGCAGTTGATAACTATTTTATTTCTGCTGTAGTTATCCTGATAAGCTTTTCTATTATCTATTTTCTCAATCAAAGCAACGCATAGATAAGTTCTTCTAAGATTATTTTTATTGATTTTTTAAAATATAAAATAAGTATTATTTTAAGAACCTAAACACCAAATTCCTAACAATAATAAAAATGTGCATTAGAGCTGCTGAAACTATATATCATTAAAGCAACTGGGGTTTTTTATCTGCAAAATAGGATTGCAATTATTAATATGTTGGCCTCCACATCTGACAAAAAGAAAAAAAAAGGTTATATTTATTATTTGTCACTGCCCATGCCCAAATCCCGCCTCCTACAGCCCATCTCCTACATTCGGCACCGTTTGTAATCGGCCGTGAGTGCTTCGCCTCGATTCTCCTCCATTTGCGTGGATAAAAGCAACTACTAAACCTCTTCAATTCATGAAAGCGCCGACCCTATTCAATCTCATGACCAAATCCTCGCGAATCGAGCATCACTTCCGACCTACAGATCGAACCCCTCCATCCTGACCTTCAAACCCATGCACGCAAGTTTTCGAATCTCATAAACCTTCAACACCCATTCGCCCTCTTTCACGCATGCGAGACCTCTCTCAGCTTGCGCCTTTGCCTTCTTCCTCCGTTCGCTTCCCACTACCGAAGCCCTAATCCACCCGCAAACATCTCTCTGTTTCCGTCTCCTATTCATAGTCGTAGAAAACCTTCCCTCTCCAACCCTAGCCTGGCCTCCTCTTCGTTTCTCAAATCCAACCAAAGCCTCCGTCTGACCCGCTGCTTCTTCTCAGACCTTAATCGTCGATTCCACACATATGATCCATTCGCCTGTAGCATTTGAACATCCCTAATTCCTTCATCTGACACCTATCATACATTCTTTTCTCTAGCATGGAGGATGCTCAGACTCCTGTAGTTTCCATTAAATGGAGAAGACATCGGGAGGCTGCCGAAATTATGTCTGAAAATGCATATGACTTGAACAATTACAGGTGACCGGCTTGTAGACTTTTGAATAATAGGGATCTCAAATAGAACTTAAACAATTAAGCATAACTTGAACAAAAGCAGAGGACTAGGTTAAATGATTTACAGAGGACTCAAGATCGAACCAATGAATGATAAACTGAACATTGAATCTGATATGGACCGCAGGAAAAATCAACCCAAATAATTAACAAAAATGCAAATCATGAATTAAAAAGTTTAAATATAGATGTTAAATAATCCTCATCATCCAAATGAGAATAATCATATGAGCAAGGAATGATGATTTTAAAATGGCTTAAACTTTTAATTAAATCGATCTGGATGCAAGATTTAAATGAGTGGTATATATGGTAACATGCCCACAGCCAATAGCATATAGAGTTTTCCACAAGTGCTGAAAACCTTCATGCTAGATGAAATGTGAATATCAAACAAATGATGAATTCCATGCTCATAAGCATCTTATAAGTTATCCCTAAGAATAAAGAACTTGCACGTTCAATCTGTATGCAAGTGATAAGAAGATTGTAAGAAATATAACTTGACTACAAAGTCATGATATGGAGCCTCCATAATAGTTAGCCAAGATAAATAAATTTAAATATTACTTAAACTCATAAAGAGTTATTATCTGATCTAGAATATAACTAAAATTCATTCTCAAACATACTCTTATCAGTAAGGACATGTCATGTGTTATCTAACTTACATTATTACCTCAAAATGGCACCGTAGGTAAACGATTCTGACTGGGCCCTCTGAATTGGATAATTTGCTGCTAAATGAAACCACTAAATTATGATTATGACTAGAGCCCATAAGCTCCACAATTACACTAAATTCTTGAGATATAAATCAATAGGACATGATCAATATGACACAAAGTTCTCTATTAACTAGCTAAAGTGGATTCAAATTTGTCCCCTTAAAAAATATTCACCCTAGGTTTCATAGGTCCCTTTGGACGAATGAACACATGGCTGCTGACAAGGATCCTTCTGTCAGGTTGGGTTGAATACCTCCTCTAACTAAGTAGACCAGGGATCATGATGGAACCATAGGATGTTGATAGTCCCCTACATTTGCTTTAAGTGAAAGATTGTGAAATTTTAAATTTTAGATATCAAATCTTTCAACACCTAAAATTATGCTTCCATTATATATCGGATAATGCAAATTTCTATATCTGATTGACTACTAACCTTAATCAAAAGTTCTCTCTCATTACTGAGAGGGGTAATTAACTATAAGGGCTTGTGCCTATAGGAAACCAGAACTAATATCATAAAATCCTCACAAAATGAGGGTGAAATCTCTAAGTAGTGTCATATCTATAAACCCAATTTGTCTTCTAAAAATTTATCCTAGAACTTAGTCCGTTAAAACTCCCCCAAAAAAAGGAGGTCGGGGCACAAAATTTTGGAGCCATAGATTTCTAGCAGCTCCACTTGGGTTTTATTTATCTTTCCATCTTTGGCTAATTATCTAAGCGTTATAGAAGCAGCTAATCAAATTAGGCTCAAAATTATAAATTTCTCATAACAATCATTTATTGTATCAAAATTTAAAATATTTTTAAAAATGATCGCTTAATAAATTCACTGAAAATTTCATTAAGCAAGGTTTAATTTTTTTTTTAATTACTAGCTTATATTATCTACTTTGTTATTATATTCTGCGCAAGTCTCTATATTTTGAAAATGTAGGGTTATGTATTAGGTGCTGATAACTAATCCTTACCTTTTATTTGTGAAATAAATCTACATAATACTTCCTTCACTGTCCAATTCGGACTTGGTGATAGCTTCCAAGTAGAAAGCATTGCCATCAATATAGAAAACGTTAGAGCCACCATCCAATTTAGTGGATTACAATTCCCTGCATCTACTACAAGGGATGTTGTTGTCCCTATATGCGGCATGGATTTTGATAAGCCGACTAGATGGCCCCATTCTATGAAACTTCTACACGTCACATGCATCTGCTAGCACAATGACCTAATACTGAAGCTTTTATATTGCGTATATCTGCCAAGGTGCCAAGCCACTAATGCTGTAGAAAATTCTCATGAGAGGGTTTATGTATTAGAATGATTATCACAGCCAAAAGCCCCGACCACTAAAAGGATTGTGATTGGTGGGAAAGTCTTAGTGGTGACTGCCAACACTACTACCCTGCCAACCAGGTTACCTTCACTTAGAAAGCTTTACATAGGAGCATCCTCTTCAGGAAGAAGGCTCAAAAGAAGGCAAAAGAGAGAAAAATATTGAGCTTCGGGCTCAACAACAACTCTCAATCCCTGGAGAATCCTATAGGGGTTCCTGTCATTTGCCAATCCCGTTAAAGGAATAAATCAACTTCGACAACAGCCCGTGGGTCAAGGAAATCTTCTTGCCCATTAATAAACTAGAGATCTAGTGACGTCACCACTAGGATATCCGAGTATAAGAGGAAGAGAAGGAGGAGGAAGAAGAGGATTCCATGAACATTGAATTCATCTATATAGTGAGACATGTAAACATCAATGATGGGGATGATTATAATAATAGTAAATACGATGAAAATTAGTAGCCATAACCCAGACAAGTACACCAGCTCCATCATGAGTCTGGGTTCATTGCCGATAGAGGCGACCGCTCTTTGGAAGAAGAATGGGAAGAAGAATTTCAAGAGAATCCTCTTGATGCCAAGAATGTCATGCTTACAGACATGTGAAGATATATGAGATGACAAATGAGGGCCAAGGATAGGGAGTTCTCTTAGTTCAATGAAAAGATGACTGAGATGATGACCCAAATAATAATAGTTATATAAATCATGCATAGAACTACTTTTGTAGGTCCTGCACCTCATCCTCCGAACCTCCAAATACCTCGAGTTTTAGAAGTACGGGGCACTTTTTAAGGTGGTCATGAGTTTCACAATATCACATGTTAGCCCACTCCACGAATTATTTCTTGTACCTCCAAGCCTATGATAGCCGCACAACTAGAGGGAATTATCACCAAGAGTTAAAGCTATTATATTCATTGAACAAATAGAGAAACTGGTGGGCAAATGTCACTCGTACCCCACATAATATGACTAAGTGTCATACCTAAAGGGGTATTCCATCTAAATGTTTTAATGCATTCAATGGTAATAACAACTCTAAATAGCACTTGGCAGAATTCAATGCTACTTGCGGAAATATGGGAGGAAATGATTCATTAGCAGTAATGAATGTGATGACGTAATCTTTTTTTATATTCTTATTATTATTATAGTTAAAATTAATGAATATTTGTTAAAAAAAAAAAAAAGAGAAGATGTCTCAAAAAAAAAGAAAAAAAAAGATGTTTCAAAGAAAGAAAAAGAAAAAAAATTTTGCAAACATGGAAAAATTTGTTTCGGTGCTTGCAACGCGACGAACAACCACTTATGCATGTTTTTCTCTAGCGTGGTAGGAGGGATTTCGTTGTGATGCTTGCGACGAGGCTGGTAGTTTCCTAAAGTCTTATTTTCGGTGTTTACGGCTCGCCGAGGGACCCCCTATGCACGCTTTTCTCTAGCGTGATGGGAGAAAACTCGGTGCGGCGTTTACAACGAGGTAGAAGAGCCTTATGTAAGCTTTTTTTAGCTGACGGGGATAAAATACAAGTACCCATGCGCGGATAAAAACTATTTTTTTAAGAGGTGCCCGAAGACGCATGCACGCCTTTCTCTGGTGTGGTCGGGGTTGAAGATCTACGGCCGAGGTGTCCCACGACACCAACCGTGCACGCTTTTCTCTAGCATGGCGGCAGGCCCAGACTTTTGAAATTTTCCCTAAACAGGGGAGATGTTGAGAGGCTGCCAAAATTTTATCTGAAAAGGACAAGGACTTGGAATAAATAATGGACATTATTTAGACAGCAGGGGACTTTAGAACTTGGACTCAAATCTGACTTGGAATCAAATGGACCTTAAAAAAATTGAACTCAACTTGAATTTGAACAAAAATGAAATGAATGATTAATAAAGAAAATAATTTGAGTGATAATATAAGATATTCAGTGATATTATAAGGAATCATTGAAATGCAAATGTTATATGAACTTGTGGAAAACATTGAAATGAATCTCAACATAAAAGCAGGGGACTCGTAGAGGAAGATATTCAAACATAATCAGCATGTCAATAAGGATTAAGTGAGATATTTAACAATGTGCTTATAATTAACAACATAATCATTGTGAAGATTAAGAAGTGATTACCCCAAATGAAAGGGAAATATTAATGACTAATGATATCATATTCAACATACATGTTGCAATCCCTCTTATAAGCATGATCTCACATCTAAATGACAAAAGATTGTGAAGAATATGCTGTGACTACAAAACTATGATGGAAATATAATGACATGCCAAAGGCCAACGATACAAAGTTTTCATTCAATATCAAGAAATTAACATATCAACTGTATGAAATGTGTACAAATGAATGTCACATAGCAGTGCAATCAACAAATTATGTATGAAATGAGTACAAATTATGGACCTCTGAAAGAGCACCGCGCGAATGGGTCGATTGGAAGGGACAGATTGGATCGCGCATACGACTGACCATTGAGGATTTAGGGTCCTTGAAAAGAAGGAACCTACCTACTATTTAAGGCCTACTACGAGACCGAATGTAGTAGCCTCGAATCCTAAATCTAGGTTGGACTTAGTGTTCGACACACACTAAGACCAGTGTCCTAGCTAATGCGATGCAAAGATCTGGACTTATCCCGGCCTGGATGGGGGAGCCAGCTAACCACCTAGTCGCTTTAAAACCATGCAATTAAGTCAGTTATGAAAGATAGATGGGTGGTACAGTTATTGGAAGTAGGACCGACATCTAGAGAATTTCCTAAGTGGCCCTAGACTTATGTTGGGTGAATGCCCCTAACTAATGCAATTAAATTTTAATTAAATTGATTTCAAATGCAATGCATGCTAGTTAAAATGTCAGCTCATGAATGCTATAGAAGTTTAAAAACAGGCTTATAGAAAATAAATTTTTAGAAAAGACTGAGTCTCCCTGGGTCCGGCACTTCATCCTCATAGGCCAGATTATCCGGACTCTACCCGCAGGCAGGGAGATGTCTTATAACAAGGAAAGAAGAAATGCAGTAATATGCATGCGACCCCGGACGATTCCGGCAATTCCCTAGGTGCGTTAAGTTTCTATGTTATTTAAAACTTAAATATTAAATTTTGGTTATGAGTATAAAAGATTTTGCAGTCCTTAAAGAGCCTAATACGATCCAGGCAAAAAACAAAGACGACATGCAAGAAAGAAACCTAGAAAAAGCAGATATTTCTAAGCGCAATTAGGTAAACACATCAATATAAATCAAACTAATCAAGTAAATGTCCATAGGCCAACTGCCCTTTAATTACAACCCAGGGTATGCAGAAAAGTAAAGTGGCCGGGCACCACTGCCAACAACCCGGATTTCTAAGCCTATGACAGACGCCAACAACTTTGAGTGGGATATTGGGTCTTCAAATCTTCAATATCTTCAGTCTCCTGGGTATCCTCTCCTTGGACTCCTTGGATCACTCCTCCTTGGACTCCTTGAATCCGTCGTGGCTTGAATATCCAAACGAAGAGACAATTCTCCCCAACATGGGGTGTATTGCCTTTTCTCTTTAGATATCTAAAGCCATCCAACTCGATCTTCCAAATGGAAGAAGACTCTCCCCTTAGGGATGCCTTCTTCTTTTGGAATCCGAGTTGGATAAGAATATCCCAACTCGAAATTGTTTTCACAACTCTTAACAATTATTACAGATATTACATTAATTGAAAAGCAGGAAAATCTAAAAGGACCTGCATGGTTATCCTAATAAAAATCCCAAGCAGTTCATATATATAAAAAAAAATGCTAACACCATTAACCCTGTGCCAAGCCATGCTCTTAATTTTGAGGGCTAAGCAGCTCCATCTATAGCAGTTATAATAATTTAATAATTTTAGCCCTCAGTTCATTTTAAGGGGAGCTGAGCAAGTGCCTGCATAAAATATTATTAGAAATCATGACATTGCTCCCCCCCTTTTCATCAGCTTGAGCATGGCCACCTGCACGGAAGAACAGTATATATATGGCGCTCCTAACCTAGGGGTAAATCTAACGCTCACATCCAGAGTGCAGAAAAAGTAAGCAAACACAACAATTCAATTTTCAAACAGCATGTAGTGAAAACTACGAGAAGCTCCGGCACACAGCAGAAAATAAAACCCAGCGGCCTAACATAGATCTAGAAGTGGTGCCCTAGCAAACCATTCTATGTGTGTGTAAGGCTTGTGTAGTTTGGATAGGTCCTAGGCAGAATAGTTAGTTAAAATTGTCTAAAGTTCAAGTCTGTTGAAGGCTAGAAAAGGAAATTTTGTTGAAATTCAAGTATCAGTGAATTGGGGTGCATTTTAGTTAATATAGTTTGTTGATCAATTTTAGGAACTTAGGGTGATGATATTTGAAGTTAAAGTTATATTAGCCAATCTTGGAAAGTCCTGGGTCCTCCTAAGAACTAGACTAAGGGTCCAAAATGTCACTATGGTAAAAAGGCTAAATCTGTAATTCCTAACACCTTAAGAAAATACTAGACCTTAATACAAGTAGTTAGACAGGTAGTAGGCTGAAATCGGACTTCTCTAGGCAAAGTTATGGATTTTCTAAGTTTCGGGCCCTAAATTGTAGGCTGGGGTTGACCAAAACGTTGACTTTCTAATCTAAGCCAATTTCTGGAAATCTAAGATTCTCAATAAATACTAGGCCATAATTGGAATCTAATGCAAGTGAGTTTGCCTAATTTGGAATTTTCTACAATTAGTTATGGATTTCTAAAGAAAGGGTAATTAAGGGAATTTTCTAAGTTAACTAAGGAATGACCTATTTTACTGTTTTGATCCAAATGAGCTCCAAACTGATTAGAATCACTCCCAAAGGTCGGGGATGACCTGAGAAAGTGATCCCAAGTGTTTGGGGAAAATTTGGGATTTTTAATAATTTTTAATAATTTATTAGGGGCAAAACGGTAATTTCCACCTATGGTCAAATTATGGGTCAACCTGGAGTCAAACTAGGGAGCCCTATTTATCTAAGGTCAAGGGTCATATTCTGGTCAATTTGAGGTATTATGGGTAATTTTCTGACCTAATATGTAATTATTGCATTTTTCGGAATGTCTCGGGGCCTTATTTAACAGGTTAATTAGGGTTGGTTAATTAAGGGCTCTAAAAGCTCCTAGAAATTTCCAGAAAATTATGAAAGGCTTATGATGTCACTAAGTTTAAGTGTTGAAGTTTTCATGTCGTTCTGGGATCTGTCCTAGCTCCTAGAAAACTTCTAAGTTCGCTAGACGGGTCCTTAATTATTGTCCGTAAGGTGTCACTACGTTATATGGGTTTAAACTGAAGTTCATACTAACCCTCAAGGTAGTAAATACATGGAGTACATAAACAAAGTAAACACGCCATGTCCTTAAATCTAGGAGAGCCTAGACTAAGTGCTTGTGGTGCGACGACCTACACATGCAATCTACGAAAGATAAAAAAAAAGGTAAAGACACCTAAAGAGATGATTAGTGAATGATTGAGACTCAACCATTTACTAACCCACTCCCCCATGATTTCACTTCACACATAAGATCCATGTCTAAAATTTTATAAGTAGTGGATCTCCCAAAATTAAAAGATTTAATAAATAAGTAATTTTTTTTTTAAAATATTTTAAAAATACTTACAAATATATAAACCTTTGGAAAATAGCATAATTAAAAATAGATCAATTTATGATAAATACATATAAGGAAGAACCACTGGCTACCCTAACGTAGTCTCAAGCGATTTGAAGGTAGTTTGTATCCTGAAAATATTTGTTATATTAATATATAAATATCGAAATCTCCAAATAATTGGATCAAAAACAGAAATCTATTTATACAGCCAAAATCGAGGGCTGGAAATGGTTTGAAAACATAAAGCTCGTCTTTCTGGAAAGAACGAGGGGTCGCACATCGAAATCCGACTTAGAACGGCGAAGATACGAAATTTACAAGTTCAAATACGATAAAATAATATTTTAAAATAGTGCAGTTTCACTGTTTTTTTGAAATGACAGAAAATGTAGACAAAATTTTCACCTGAAAACAGCTTTAAAATATGCAAAATTCAGAGTACATCCAAAACAATGTGCTGTGCGTCGACAGCGGACTTAAAACGACAAAGTTATGTAATTTCGAAGTTCAAAGACAATAATTAAATAATTTTAAAATAGTACAGCTGGCTGTTTTGAAAATAACTGCACACAGACCCAAAAATTTCAAATAAAACCAATTCCAGAATGTGCAGAATCTAAAAATGTTCAAAACAAGACGTTGTGCGTTAAAATCGGGTTTAAAACGAAGGAGTTATGCAATTTTGAAGATTAAATGCAATAAATAGTTTAAAAATAATTTAAAATACATAATATTTAAAACTAATTACTAGAAATAATATAAAATAATACTTTAGTATTTCTGAAACTTAAGGTAATTTGAAAATGTATAGTAATAGTAATATTTTAATTATTAATAGTATCTTAAGTAATTTTAACTAATTAAAGTAGTTAAAATAATATTTAATTATTAAAAATACGATTTTCACATCTAAATAAGTATAATAATATAATAATAGATATAATAATAACAAACAACATAGATAAGTTAAAATAATATGTATTTATTAATGTTATAATTAAAATACTAGTATTATAATATAATAATAACAAAATAATTAAAATAATATATTTAAAATAGTATTTATATATATATCTTTACTGTTTTTTTTAAATAAATTAAAATCTATAGGTCATTCTTATGCAAAAAATTTTTTTATCATGTAGAGGACGATGATATGAATCCAACGAGGTATTATACGTCGAAATCGAACGAAAAACGGATTTTTGACGATTTTTGGAAGTTTCTGCATTTAAAAAAGCTATTTAAAATATTTTTTATATTAAATAAATCGGTGGCGGTCAACCGCGGGACACGTGGCGGATGTTCATTGGACCCGCGGTTCGGGCCAATGATTGCGCCGCCAGCAATCATTGGCCCATCATTGCGGGATGATTGCGGCGGGACCCGCGGTCACTTAAATGAGTCAGCACGTATCCAGGCCGTTGATCCCGCGCGGTATAGAGCGGACGGCTGCGATGCAGCCACGTGGCGCGCCAGACTGCGGAACCGCGGCTGAAGGCCAGCGGTCATGCCTGACCGCGCGAAACCGCACGATCTGGACCGTTGATCGGCGGGATCAACGGTCCATAACATCCCTGGGGCTTGATCACGCTGGACCGAAACCCTAACCCTATTTTCGCCTCGTTCTCTTAAACCACTTGACGAAACCTCACGAAATTTTAAACACAGGTAGTATGAATGAAGAGCATCAATGGGAAATGTTTTTCAAGATCTAAAACACTGTGTATAAAAAGTTATATTATTCTAAGTGTTTCTAGCTAGGGTTTGCGATATACCTCAATCCACACGGTGGATTCGGGAGATCTTGGGCTCGTTGGACTTGTGGACTCCTCTAGAACAAGTCTCTTGTTGAACTCAAGCTCAGAAACCTCCTCGATTGGCCGGGATTCGTCTTGGAACGCGAAAAGGCTCGGGTTCGCCGGAGGATCGCCGCCAGCGGGGCCTGGTCGTCGGGATTCGGTTCGAAAAGGTGGAGGTAAGTCGTGGGAGTGCTCTCACAAAATCTCAGAGCCTGAGGCGGTCTCTAGAGAGAGGGAGAGCAAAAAGATCCCTCTAAACCTAATTTTCTCCCTATTTAAACTCCTAAACCTCAGGGGGACGACTAGGATTGCATCAAGATTGAATTAGGAGGGAAATGGGGCGGTTTAGGACGTGGTTTGCTATTTGAAATTCAAGGAATTGAATATGGCATTAAATGGGCCATTATTGGGCCTTAATAGGTCGGATTTAACCCATTATGACTTGGGTTGACCAAGTCAAGGGTTGACTTGGTCAACCTAGTCAATTGGGTCTATGGGTAGGATCCTTGAGCTCGAGAAAGGGTTTAAAATGATTTAAAATTGATTCGAGCTCTTAATGGGCTAGGTGGTCAACCCTGGTTGACTTGGTCAACCGGGTTGACCCAGGGTCCAAGTCTAGGCTCAACAGACTCGACTCGACTCACTGAACCCATCGGAGAGGGTCTTGGGGTCTGGCTTGGTCAATTTGACCAAGTCAACCCTTCAGGCCCGGGTTTGGGCAAAATCGAGGTCAACAAACGGACCCCCAACAGGAGTGGTGAACAACTAGTGAACCGCTCGTGTTGGCGTTGACCGACTAAGCCACAGAAAGGAGAGTAAAGAGTACAATAGTGTAACGGTATCAAAAAGGTGAAAGAAAGGGAGAAAACTCTTCTCCTAGCCTTATCCTACAGCGAGGGTAGAGCCTAGGAAAGGAGAAAGAGCAGCAGTGCACAAGTCCAGAATCACTAAAATTGTGAACTGGTAGTAGGGTCTTCTCCTGGCCTTACTCTTCGACGAGGGTAGAGCCAAGGATAGAACCAACGGTAAAGATCACCTAAAAAGGTGAAAACGAGGTAAGGAGATTCTCCTATAACCTTTCCCTATAGCGGGGGCAGAGCAGAAAAGAGAATCAAAAGTAAAGATCACCACTAGGGTGAAAAAGGTAAAGAGATTCTCCTCTAGCCTTACCCTGTAGTAGGGGCAGAGCCAAGAGAAGGACCAAAAGTAAGGTAGCAAAAGCATACCAACTATCTGTCTGACTATATCGAATCAGCAGAATAGAAGGTGAAAGGGCTCCAAATCCTCCTGCCTATTTCAGGACAGTGGATTGGGGTGACTCAGTATCTGCTTGACCAAATCAAGTCAGTAAACCAAAGAATCACGAAGCCTGGTGTCGGCCTAACCGGAACAAGACACTCAGGGAAAAAGGTGGCGAGGAGTTCCTAGCAGGTGCTCTGCCAGGCCCTCTCTACCAAGTAAACCAACTCCCTGTCTGTTCATTTCAAACATCAGGATAAAAGGTGAAAAGATCCCATCTCCTCATGCCTATTTCAGGACAGTGGATTGGGGTGACTCAGTATTTGCCCGACCTACTCAAGGCGGCAAATAAAGGGAGTCACGAAGTCTGGTGCCTGTTTGATCAGAACAGGACACCTAGAGAAAAAGGCGAGGAGTTCCTGCCAGGTGCTCTGTCAGGCCCTCTCTACCAAGTAAAACCAGCTACCCGCCTGACCGTATCTGGACAGCAGGGTGGAAAGTGAAAAGGATCCCGCCCCTCTTGATCCTTTCGGAACAGTGGATTGGGGTGACTCGATACCTTTGCCTGACCTCAGCAAAAGTAAAGAAGACACGAAGTGGAAGCCTGCGTAGTCTTTTACAGGACATCCGAGTAAAGGGGTTGTTGAGGAATTGCGCCTCCCAGGGACTCTGTCGGGCTCACTCAACGGTAAAGTAAAACTAACTACCAGGCTGACCGCATCTGGACAGCGGGTAGAGGGTGAAAGGATCCCGCCCCTCCTGCTCCTTTCGGAACAGTGGATTGGGGTGGCCACTACTTCTGCCTGACCTCAGCAAGAAGCTCATGAACCACGAAATGGAAGCCTGCTTAGTCTTTTACAGGACATCCGAAGTAAAGGGTTGTTGAGGAATTGCGCCTCCTAGGGACTCTGTCGGGCTCACTCAACGATAAAGTAAAACCAACTACCAGGCCGACCGCATCTGGACAACGGGTAGAGGGTGAAAGGATCCCGCCCCTCCTGCTCCTTTCGGAACAGTGGATTGGGGTGGCCACTACTTCTGCCTGACCTCAGCAAGAAGCTCATGAACCACGAAATGGAAGCCTGCTTAGTCTTTTACAGGACATCCGAAGTAAAGGGTTGTTAAGGAATTGCGCCTCCCAGGGACTCTGTCGGGCTCACTCAACGGTAAAGTAAAACCAACTACTAGGCTGACCGCATCTGGACAGCGGGTAGAGGGTGAAAAAATCCCGCCCCTCCTGCTCCTTTCGGAACAGTTGATTGGGGTGGCCACTACTTCTGTCTGACCTCAGCAATAAGCTCATGAACCACGAAATGGAAGCCTGCTTAGTCCTTTACAGGACATCCGAGGTAAAAGAAAGAAACGTTGAGGAATTACGCCTCCCAGGGACTCTGTTGGGCTCACTCAACGGGTAAGCTTCGACATCTGCTGTAGCCAGTGCGGTCTTGCAGATGAAGAAGGGCTCAATACCCACCCAGTCATTTCAACTGAGTGAATAAAGAGTCAGGCTCTGATGCCTGCTTGATCAGGACAAGGCAAACGAGAGCGTGGCGAGGAGTACCTGCCAGGTGCTCTGTCAGGTCCTCTCTACCAGGTAAACTCAACTATCTGTCTGTTCATTTCAAACAGCAGAATAGAAGGTCAAAAGTCACCTCGACATCAGCCCAACACGCATCTGTGTAGGGATGTGAGGGAAAAAGAGGTAAGTAAATGGGACAATTTTGAGGGCAGAGCCACCTAGGGAACCCTTTCTAGCAACATAGTAACCACATGATAGAGGACAAATCGTCGTGGCCATGAGTATCCAAATGCTGTCAGGATCTCCTAGAGAACCCTAACCCTACACAAAGGGGGGGGAGAAGACATCAGAACGACATCCCTCCAGAAGGCTGGAAGAGATATACCCGCTGTAAAGTGTGTAAAGGAGCGATCTCATTCCAAATGAGTAAAAAGAACTCGAGTAGCGAGGGGGCACCTCAACTACAGAAGGCAGGACTATGCCTGAAAAAAAAATAATCCTCAAAGAGGCTACAGTGGTGGACCCATACTAACTGATGGGAACCCTGTAAGAGGTAGAAACAAGATCAAAACATCCAAAGGACCTCTCCGGCAGCCAGGAGTGGAGTTTCAATGGAGAAACAAGTGGTGAAAGTATCTGAAAGAGCAAAATCTCATCTGGAGAATCAAAAGCTCAAGTAAAATGTGATGGTAGCCGGCATCTAAGTCATGACGCCTTCTATCATCAAGTAAGGGCAAGAGGGCCAGAGTAGTGAGGGAGCACCCTCTCTACTGAGGGCAACAACTCTGAGTAAGTAAAATTTCACAGTGGTAACACCCACATGAACTAGTGGGACCATGTGGAAAGTGAAAGAACTAGTGGGACCATGTGAAAAGTGAAAGTGACCTCAACTCATTCATAAGACCAATCTGGCGATTGGGCCTAGTGTATGAATGGTGGGATAGGTCAAGAAAAGGAGTAGGAGAACTGATCTTCTGCTAGAAACTCAAAGTTCTCAAAGCAGTGATGTTGATATCCGAGGCAAGGCATACTACATCACTATAAGAAAAACAGCTCTAGGTAGTAAGGGGACGCACTCACTACCTGAGAGTAGTAATCATAAACAAGAGTGAAGAATCATCAAGAGGGTCACAGTGGTAACACCTATCCTGATCGGATAGGACCCTGTGAGAAAGTAAAAAGCAATAAAGCAACATTCATAGAGCTACTCTAGCAGCTAAGAGTAGTGTATGAATGCTGAAAGTGAGTGAGTAAAGGAACTAGGGAGCTGATCTTCTACTAGAAAATCTGAGCTCCTAAGGATGTGATGCTAACACCTGAAAGAGGGTGTACTACATCACCACTAAGGAAATAACTCTAAGGTGACAAGGGAGCATACTTGACACCTAATCTGATAATCATGAGTGAGATTTATGATTATCATAAGACCACAGTGGTAACACCTACCATAATCAGGTAGGACCCTGTGCGAAGTGTGGGTAACACTGCCACATTCATATGACTACTCTGACAGCTCAGAGTAATTCATGAATGGGAGGTAGACTGCCAAAAGAGGGCAGCATGGGGCGATCTCTTCTCAGAAAGACCTAAGCCTAAAAAGTAGTGATGGTTACATCTCAAAACATAATGTACTACATCACTAACGGAGAAATGCATTCAAAATCATTTAAATTAATCGACCAACTAAGTGGGAACTCAACCTTGAAGAGATTGCCAAAGTATTCTTAAGGGAGGAAAAAGAGAAATTTTTGGGGAATTTGAGCTCTTAAAGAGTTTTACCGGGTTCCTCCTGCGACAAGGGCAACCGGGTTTTTGTCCTCCTAAGAGCTTCCTTTTTTTTTTTTTTTTTTAACCCTGATCATATTCGCCACATGAACAGAACTGAGAAATTTATGTTTTTGAAGAGTTTTACCGGGTTCCTCCTGCAACAAGGGCAACCGGTTTTGCTCTACTAAGAGCTCCCCTCCTTTATCACACATGAATTTTTAAATTGGGGGTAGTGGATGGTTTTGGTAATCCAGACCACACCTGGGATGACAGGTAAAACTGGGGAACACAATCATATTGAAATTAATGTACAACTGAAACCATCATCAGGATAGAGGATCAACACTAACATATTTATCTAGCGTGGAATGGTGTGGACCTGGTATCCTATCTCAGAAAGAGTCTGAACTCATGACTCCAGCATCCTTGATCACATTCAACTCATATGAATGGATTAGGGGCTACATCTATCAGATTAGGACTGATAGGAAAAAAAACTCAATTTGGGATAGTGGATCTCCATCGCCATGCCTGACTGTCATGGAGTGGTATGGACCCAGTATCACCTCTCAAAAACTAGACTCAAACTACTGGTTTTGATATCCCAGACCACACCTAGGGCGACAGGTGAAACTGGGGGACTAAGCCCTATAAAGGGGAGAACAAACTGAAAATTCTATGCGATAGCACCAACGTGATTGGTGCGCACAGACCAAAGTACAAAACATCCCTACGGCGTATTGGTGTATCACCTCTAAGGATGGCTTCATACTCTTCTAAGCAACGTCGCGTGGTAGAGGACAAATCGTCGTGGCCACGCAGACTGCTGAAAAGTAAAAGAGATTCTTTTAGGAGCTACATATACAGAGGGATATCTACAGGCGGTAGGGAGGCTCCCCTGTGAAGTACTAGACTCAGGCATAGTACTTTTTCAAGTACTCTCCGTTGATGACAGGCATCGGGTGAACGCCATTTGCATCAACAAGTAGGTAGGCACCACCTTCATAAACTTGCTCTACAGCGAAGGGGCCTTCCCAAACAGGCTCAAACTTACCACCTCGCCGACGGTGCGAGATGATAGGCCTACGCAAAACAAGAACTAACTCGCCTACCCGGAAAGCACGGGGTCTAACAAGGCGCTCGTAGTGTCGTATCATTCGAGCCTGGCTTAGCTTAAGGTATTGATAAGCTCGTAAGCGAAGTTCATCTAAACCATCTAGCTCTTCCAACCTTAGTCGGGCATTATCTTCCTCAGATAGATTGTAACTAAATGCGACACGCAGTGAGGGGAGCTCGACCTCAAGTGGGAGGACAGCTTCAGCCCCAAAAGCTAAAGCATATGGGGTGGACTGGGTAGGAGTACGGTAGGTAGTCCTATACGCCCATAATGCTTCAGGTAATTTATCGTGCCATTCTCTTTTATTTGCAATAAGGATTTTCCTTATCAGTTGCACAAGAGTCTTATTAAATGCCTCTGCCAAGCCATTGGCTTTAGGGTAGTAAATCAACGAGTATCGCCAATTAATGTTATGGCGGTGGGCAAATCTGGAAATTTTGGTGCTTCTAAAGGATGGGCCGTTATCTGAGATTATACGGCGCGGAACACCAAAGCGATAAACAACGTTATCGCGAAAGAAGCGCATCACATCTTCTGATTTAACTTCCTTAAGTGGGACAACTTCTGCCCACTTAGAGAAGTAATCAGTGGCGGCTAAAATGAACCTATGACCCTTAGAGGAAGGAGGGTCTATAGGACCCACCACATCCATGCCCCAGCCCTCAAATGGCCAAGAAGAAACAGTAGGGTGCAACGGATTAGGGGGTTGGTGAATCACCGTGCCATGAATTTGGCACTGGTGGCATCTCTTAGCGTGCTCCATACAATCGTGGATCATAGTCGGCCAGTAGTAGCCAAGGCGTTTAATTCTGCCTTTCATTTTAGGTCCAGACTGATGGGCACCACAAAGCCCTTCATGTATCTCGCTCATGACTCTTTTAGCCTCTTCTTTACTGAGGCATCTCAACCACATTTGGTCAAAAGAGCGTCGATATAGAGTTTCATTTACATAGGCGAAGGATAAGGCTCTCTTTCTAATTTGAGCAGCGAGAGACCTATCATCTGGAAGCCTACCATGTTTGAAATACTCTATGAAGGGTTCTCTCCAATCTGACTCCTCCTCCACAGCAAACACTGCAAGGGTCTGATTGGGAGTAGACAAGTCTGCGGGGCACAGAGCTTGACGATACTGGACAATAATAGGCACTGGGTTTCCAGTAGGGTCAGCTAATTCTTTTGCTAACTTGGCCAATGCATCTGCTTTTCCATTTTCAGATCTAGGGACCTTGGCCAAAGTTACTTCTGGTATTAAGCTTAGGAGCTCCATTGCTTTATTATGATATGGAATGAGCTCAGGCTTAAGTACTTTGTAGACTCCAGCTACTTGATTGATTATCAGTTGGGAGTCTCCAAAGATCTTCACCCGCATAAGACTCATCTGAATGGCCAACTCTAACCTCAAAATCAGAGCTTCGTACTCAGCCTCATTATTAGTACGAGGTTCTGATAAACTATAGGAGTACCGTAGAGTATGACCATCAGGAGACACAAAAATCAGGCCTAATCCTACCCTAATTGTAGGAGTTTCATATGGACTTGAAGCTTTAACGGATGACGCACCGTCAAAGTAAAACTCCCAAGTAGGGGACTCCTGTTCATCCACACTCATAATGAATTCATCAGGTAGCTCATCGTTGAGTGGGGAATTAGCAGGGATCGGGTGATCGGCCAAAAAGTCAGCTAGAGCCTGTCCTTTGACGGCCCGCTGAGGAACAAAAGTAATATCAAATTGCAGTAGTATCATAGACCATCGTGCTAGACGACCTGAAAGGGTCGGACGGGTCATCAGGTACTTCAATGGGTTGACTCGAGAGATCAGATTGATCTTATGTGATAGCATATAATGCCTAAGCTTCTATACCGCGAAGATTAAGGCTAAACATTGCTTTTCTATCGCTGGGTACTTAAGCTCTGCAGGTATTAGTCGCCTACTGAGGTAGTACAAGGCATTCTCCTTGCCTTTCTCATTCTCTTGAGCCAACAATGCACCTAAAGACTCATCTAGGGCCGTAGTGTAGAGAATCAATGTCCTACCTGGGATAGGTGCAGCTAAAACAGGGGGGTTCATCAGGTAGCGCTTTATGCTCTCAAAGGCCTCCTAACAACTCTCATCCCAATGGAATCGAGCATCCTTCTTCACTAGTGCAGAGAAAGGATGACACATACTAGAAATATTGGAGATAAATCTCCGCAGGAAAGCTAGTTTACCCTGAAAGGACCTCAACTGGGTAAGACTCTTAGGAGGTTTTAAATCTACTATGGCCTTGATCATAGAGGGATCTATCTCAATGCCACGGTAGCGAACTATGAACCCTAAGAACTTTCCTGCATTGACTCCAAATGCGCATTTTAAAGGATTCATCTTTAAATCAAATTTGCGCAGACGTTCAAAAACGATTCGCAGATCTCTGAGGTGATCTTCGCGGACCTTGCTTTTGACGACCAAATCATCCACATAGCATTCAACTTGCTCATGTATCATCTCATCAAAGATGACAGTCATGGCACGTTGATAGGTGGCCCCGGCATTCTTGAGGCCGAAGGGCATCACCTTGTAACAAAAGACACCTATAGGTGTACGGAAAGCAGTAAACTTCTCATCCTCGGGGTCCATCTTTATCTGATTGTAACCAGATGAACCATCCATGAATGAGAAAATGCTATGGGATGATGTTATATCTACCATAAGCTCTGGAATGGGGAGAGAAAAATCATCCTTAGGACATGCCTTGTTCAAATCACGGAAGTCGATACAGACTCGTATCTGTCTACTCTTCTTCCGGACTGGAACAATGTTGGCAAGCCATGTTGGGTACTTTTCTTCCCTAATGAAACCAGCTTCTATAAGCTTCTTGGTTTCAGCGATCACCTGTTGTTCAATTTCTAACCTCATCCTACGAGGAGCTTGTTTAACAGGGACTGCTTCAGGCTTAATGGCTAACTTATGGACTGCTACCTCTGGATTTAGACCAGGCATCTCGGTGTAGTTCCAGGCAAAACAGTCTCTAAACTCCGATAGTAACTTGATGTATTCTTGAGCCTCTGAATCAGACAATAGAGCACTATGAAAAATAGGTCTAGGATCTGACTCAGTGCCTAAGTTTACCTCACGTAGTTCGTCCATGGCTGAAGTGGCGCCATCTTCAAACTCTTGTGGAGCATCAAGTATCCTATCATTCTCACTATCCGGGTCTTCTTCGTCGGCAAGAGAAACAACCGGATAGGCGTGGGAAACAACATGAATATTGGCATCACTGGACTGATTTAACCCCATATAACCTACTCCTCCTAGACCTTGGGGGAAATCAGTCCGCTAAATTCGTGCCTGCTGTAGAGCTTCTTCGTCGGGCCAAGTGGAACGAACGAGACCCCGCTCGACAAAGCTCTCTACAGCAGGTGAAAAGTAACAAGGGGCACTCCTAACCTCTATATCCATAGCGGTCTCCTCTAGATCATGTCTCACAGGACCCAGTGGTGCACCTATACTATGGGGTATAGAGGGACACTCCCTAGGTCGGGCTGTCCCAAATGTATCATACAAACGAGGAATGGGATTGTGCCTACCCCAAATTGTGTCAGTGTCATTAACTACAGGAGTGTCAGAAGATCTCTGACTGGAATCCCCAACTCCTATTCCGCGTATCTAATGGGGGAAGGTTGTTTGGTAGTAGTCTGACGTCGAAAGTCCACTTCCTCGTCTGAGCTAATATCAATAACCAATCCACCTTCAGGTATCAAATGGCTACAAAGAGTAGGTAGTGAATCATAGCCTGCAGAATAGGGAGGTGGTGAAGTGACCGGACGCTGAAGAATATCGATCATTTCATCATCGAAAGAGTCGGACTCTACAGTCAAAGAAGAAGTGTAAATGTTAGGGGGAGGAGGTGTACGAGTGTCGTGATTCCGCGGCTCGCGGATCGCAACTCTACCTCTCCCTCTACCTCTACCTCCCCTACCTCTACTAGGGGGAACATCGTGCCTCACTGCCAACTGAGAGGGATCTCCATCAGAATGGGCAGTAGGAACACCTAGCTCGATACCAACCTGTGATGGACCATGTACTGACGATTGTATAGGATCCTGTGCAGGTGGCTGCGTAGGACCCTGTACAACAGTATCAGGTATCACTGGGGACTGATTAAGTAGAGCTGTACGAGTATTCCGAGGTACGTAGTACTCGGCATCGTCGTACATAGAGATCTTATGCACGGAAAAGGGCTGGGTATCTCCAGGGATGATATACTCAACATCATTCCTCAGAAACTTCATACATTGGTGCAAGGTAGAGGGCACCATTCCATACTCATGGATCCAAGGCCTTCCTAAGAGAGCCTTGTATGAAGTATCAGCCTCAATCACATGAAACTTTGCCTCAGTTAGAAAATTTCCAAATTTTAGAGGCAGGGTAATAGACCCTAGAGCTCGCTGGCCTTGGTCATTGAAGCCTTTCAACATGATCTTGTCGGAAGTGAGCTTCAAATGACCTAGGGAGAGGCTCTTCAAAGTCTCATGGGTTAGTATGTGTACTGAAGCCCCTTGATCTATGAGGATCCTATTCAACTCATAATCATTGACTTCAGCAGTGACATACAAGGGACGATTGTGCTCAGTGGTCCCTAACAGGAGGTCACGACTAGAGAAAGTGATGCATGGCATGTTGTACAAATGCCATGCCCCATCATCAGGATCGGAAGTAAAGAATGCCTAGTAGGTCTCTGGTTCCAGCAGGGCTTTTACCAGTGTCTCTCTCAAGTCGGGTGACAACATCAAAGCATCATAGACACTAAGAAGGGAAGGAATTTTCCTTATGTGAGCCAACACATTGTAATCAACTTCCAGCTGAGGGCCTTTCCCTTTCTCCTTAGGCTGCTCCTGGGAGGAAGGGATAGGATCATCCTGCTGGGTAATGATATTCTTATCTTTTGTATTTTTAGCCAACCGGGATGGCAGAATCTTCCCTGAACGCAAATGAACTTCCTGTATTGAGTCATCCTCAACAGGAGATTCCTCTGGTTCAGTTGTGGTGGCAGGTGTTGGTTCTAAGGAAATTAGTGAGAGTGGGTTCTCGGATTCATCCTCTGAATCCATGTAACATCCACCCTCTGGTATAATAAAAACAGGTTTTTCATCAGACTCAAACTCATTATTAGAATCATCCATATTATAAGAAACATGTAGTACTGAGGAAGAACGAGTGCTGGAAGAAGAAGAACTAGGAGTAACAGTAGAAGCGTAAGTAAAAGGTACAGAAGACCAAAAGTACTCAGAATCGTCTTCTATTTTTATTTCCTCATCAAATGAAGGGAGAACAAAGTCCTTCAGCGTAAGTGCTGGAAGGAACCCTATCTTCCCCTCTACAGTTACAACATACTTTTCTTTTTCATACATTTTTTTATTACATCCAGAAGAAGAAAAAGTAGAAGAGGAAATGTGCTTATCTAGCACTACAACAGAAGGAGAAGAAGAGGAAGAAAGTGCTAGAGTGGTAACTGCAGCGGCAACTGTCGACTTGGCCTGAGGTGGCCTACTCTCAACTGCCTCTGAGCTCGCAATCCTCACTTGTCTGCTGCTGAACTGCTCTGTCTATCATCCTCCTGGTCTTCCTAGAAAGTGAGATCTGCCAATCATCATCAAAACTCGTGGGTAAGTTGCTAGTAGTGCCCTGAGCATCACTCTGACAATCACTGGGGCTGGAGACTAGCTGAACTGTCTGAGAGGCTGGGGACTTGCCCTTGGCTGCACTGTCCAGATCACTATCCTGAAGGCGTATCTGTCCTGTGATCATCAGTCTCTCTACTCTATCCTTGAAGACATAGCAGTCTTCCAACACATGTCCGACATATCTGTGGTAAGGACAGTAAATGGGGTGCTCAGTCTGATCCTCCTCCTCTGCTCTACTGCGCTCGGGGAATACCAACAGCTTGTTCTTAGTGAGGAATCTAAAAATTTTCTTCACACTCTCCCTCTTAAAGGGATATTCCTTCCTAAGCTTCTCCTGCAGGTACTGCTGACTCTCTGGAGTTCTGCGGGAGGTCCTGGACTGTCCCCCTGGCTGGTCAACTGAGTAAGACCTGCTGGCTGAGTGTGGCTGACTAGCTGGTCTTGGCTGCTGGGGTACTGAAGTGACTAAGGGCTTCTTGCCCTTATCTGATGGTCCCTGAGTACTGTGAACCTCTCCTCTCCTAGGTGGAGGTGCCCCTGAAAACTCCTGCCGCTGAGGTCTACGCGAAGGCTGACTCTCAACCTTAGGAGGGACTGCAGCGGGTATGCTGTCCTGCAGGCTGGTGACCTTGGTGAGGAGCTTCTGAAAGGTTCTAATGGTGAAACCCTTCAGGTATGGTGCTATCGGACCATCTATGTTCTTCAACAAGATCTCAACTGCATGCTGCTCCTGTAACTGTGGCTCGCACTGCAAACTGAGATTCCTCCACCTGACTATGTAATTTGTGAGACTCTCTCTGGGACGCTGCCTGGTCACCACTAGCTCTCCCACTGTAACTCTGTGCTCTGTGCTAACAAACCTCTGTACAAACAGCTGCTCCAACTCTGCAAAGGTTCTGACTGAGTCGTTGGGGAGGTCGGCGTACCAAGCAAACGCCACCCCCGCCAAGCTGCTGATGAACAACCTCAACATCAGTGGATCACTCCCTCCTATATTGCAACATATGGCTCGGTACTGAGCCACATGCTGCCTCGGGTTCCCAAACCCGTCAAAAACTCTGAACCTAGGAGGGATAAAACCAGGGGGGTAAGGCTCTTGCTCGTACTCTACAGGGTAAGGATGCCCCCTGCTAACTGACTCTCCAGTCTTCCTAGAGGAAATCGCCTGCTCTACCTTCTGGGCTATCAAATCCTGGATCTGACCTGCTGACATCTGAGCTGGCTGAATCTGAACTGAAGTAGTGTAAGGAAGTACCGAGGGTGGTGCTGGGACTACTCTCTGGACCCTGTCCACTCCTACGGGGTCTACTGTAGCAGGTGGTACTACTGGCTGCTCTCTGGAGGTACTGGTAGCTGCTACACCTGTCACCTGAGGCATCGCCCCCAGAGCTGTCAATTGTGCTGTCATGGCTGCCATGGCTCTGGCCATCTCCGCCATCTGTGTCTGCAAGTGTAGAACGGTAGCATCCGTGTCAACTGATCTGGGAGATCCACCCATCTCGGGCTCTCCCTGCTCATCCTGGTCCTCGGGCTCTCTCTCTCATCGAGTGACCTCGTCGGGTAACCACACATACCCGGTTGAACTGGTATCTCCTCCTCCAACTCATCTGCTAGTGTGTCATCATTTTCCAAGAAATGTTGTTGGAGGGCTGCTATGTACGGACTCATAGGGGAACCAATCCTATGAGGGCTACGGACTGACTCTATCTCATCTCTATCTGAGGATCCCTCTGGAGTAGGTGCCACCTCCTCATCGCACATCATCGGGACTGCCTCTGCCTCGGAAGTAACGGCTACGTCCATCAAATCATCTACATCGTCCAACTGCTCTGCATCAGACAGTGGTGCTGCCTCTACTGGCTCAACTGGGTCGACAGGGGTGTCGCGCCTGCCGACGGCCTCCAAACCCACCTCCTACGGTGGGTGCTGCACGGGCAACTGGCTGCTCTGGGACTGCAACCTCTGAACTGACCTGAGGCTGGGCAGGCCTCCGCTACTATCTCCATCCTCGACGACGTGGGTGTCGTCCTGCAGCAGGAGTAACCGACGGGGGTCTGACTACTGGAACTGTATCTGCATGCTGCTGAGCTGTCTGACCCCTCTGCCAACTGTAAAGCCTCCTAGCAGTCTGTCTCGCAACGAAAGGTGGCCGAAGAAAATCTGACGGAAGTAGCTTCTACCCGATCGACAGGACCCTCACCGTCTAGGCGCTGTATTTGGAATCCCTCTGGGTGAGGGCCTCGAACACCAGGTTCTAGGGACACCTAGCAGGG